>UXGC01000454.1:0-69017 GCA_900480045.1 Eurytoma adleriae
ATATTTGCATAATCACTAATACTACTCCTCCGATGAAAATCATTTTGTTATTTTCTGCAGATCTGGTCAATGGGTAATTACTTCTCAAGAAATATTACCTGAAAGCAACAATATTACAAATTATAAGAATATTCAACTTCGAATTTCGATAAAGAAAAATAGAAATCCGCAACGCGGCTCGCTCTTGTGCAGTGTGGCTGTTCGATAATTGCAATTGGAATTGGGAGAGGATTGAGTAAATAAAATAGAGATTTTATGTACTAAAATTGCACATATTTTAATTTAAGCCCTATGCTTACATGGATTCCCTACGCTGTATGTTTATGCACTGGAGTCCGATGCAGGGACAGCCTAACGTTCGGAGCGCCGCTACGAGAACCACTGCAATGGAATCCGGAGATTCAAGTAGGAATATAAAAAGGAAAAACCCGATGCTATGGGATCCAAAGAGAGAAATCTAAAAACTGCATGCGGGTACTGCAGGTGCGATGACCCCGGCCAGCCAAGTAATCAACTTCTGCGCTGCGAGATTCTTGCTTCTATCTATAAACTTGCTGATAATATCGAAGACCGAACAGAAGGAAGCTGCGTTTCGTTATTGAGTAAGATTGGGAAAATTTGTAACCAAGTGTCAAATTGAGATTGTAACAACATCAAAGAGTTTGTAATGAATTGTAATCTGTTAAATTGTTTATGATTTGTGAACGTGAAATATTCTTACTATTGCAAATGAGCGTAAATTTATAAAATAAAATAGATTCAAGCATTTAACTCTAGAAATTCCCCCTTTTTCAAACAGGAAAACTTAGACAAGTCGGATGAATTCAATTTAAGTAAATTCAAACTAACAATAAGAGCTTTCAAACTATTCTATCATAAACTTCTTTCATTTAAATTATGTGATAGAATTGTAAATTAATTTTAGTAAAAGTCACACGCGATCACTACATTTAAAAGAAACATCTTGAACAGTTAATTAAAAATCATCTAAAGATTGGTTACAGTTCGAATGTGTTTGAACAGTGACAAAAAAACTATTGAAAACAATCGGGATAGGTCATGCGTTATTAAATTGAATACTGTCGTCTAAAATTCGGCTATTAATTAAGCCTATCAAAAAGGGACCGGACTTTTAATTTGTAAAGTATAATTTGAATTCTCACTAGATATGGTGATGCCACGCTCGCCACATAGAGTTTATGTGTGCGCATATGTGTACCGACGCATGAGGGCAACGCTCTCGCTGAAGCCTTTGCGCATGGATGCTGTATGCACCGGCCGAATGAATTTCGGGGCCGCGTAATTTAAAAAAAAGCTTGAATAAAACAAAAAAAGAAGAGGGGGACAACCTTAATGTCTCTGCCCCAAGAATAAATAGCGAAGAATTGGTCGGTGCTAATTCTTTGCCACGAAATTTTATTTGCCCGAAGTTCGTTAAAGAAAAGGAAAACGGTGCAGCGCGCACTGCCCTTTCCTTAATAATTAGGCTTAGCGCGAGAACGGGGGGAACTACTTTTACGCGGTATAATTACAATTATATGTATATGAATTTCTATGTTATAATTTGACAATTTACCTTTATTGTTATATGACGTCGCTCCTTGAGACGATACGCTTCCAAGAGGGTAGCTGGAACTCCGAGAGTAACAGGAATCCGAATCGAGAAAGGCGGCGACTCACGCACGTATGTGCGCCCTTAGGATACACCTGCAAGCGCAGCGGCGCTCCGAACGTTAAGTTATCTCTGCATCAGACTCCAGTGCATAAGCACACTAACTTAGGGAATCCAGGGAATATTTAAAATCTGAGGTTGGTTTTGATAATACAAAAAATCCTTTGAAATGGCTTTGTAATTCGCTATTTCGAAATTTAAACACTCGATTGGAGTTTTTAATCAGCATAATTTTTTGGGTTAATTTAAGTTCTAAATGTTATGAGTAATTTGAATGTATTAATAAATTTATGCTTCGTATAAATAAATAAATATAAACAATTACTGTTTATCTAAATTAGCAAAATGTAAGAAATAAAAGGTAATGTTCTTTAACCTGATTTGTATTTTGTGTAAATTACACATACTTTCTATCACATTATAGCCTGCTCTTATTTTTCTTTTATTAAATCTGTAAGAAACTCAAGAGGATCACATTGCACATAATTTCTCAACCAATTTTTAAATTTAAGTTACCTTAGAAATATAAAAGGATTTTTTATACAATTAGTGAAAGTGATTTAAAAAGTATGCGAGTGATGAAAAGATACAACTTGAGTTTAATATTTTTCTTTATCTTTATTTGTTGTTCAACAATTTTTACAACTTAAGACACGTTCTTGTAGCACCGAAACGTATACAGGTTGTTTTCTAGGATTTTCAATAATTAGCTTTGTTCCACGTAACACATTAATCGCCTTCTATTAAATATCTATCATGCGACATAAACAAAACGTTGATGTTCCTGTACTTACATTAATATCTGTGTAAAATAAAAACCATTGTAAAAGCACCAAAAATATAGTAGTAATCTTATTTATTATTTCTTCACGTGTATTGGACATATTTCAATCACATTGTTTTCAAAAAATTTCTTAAAACTTGATCCTTTATGCACATATAAAGTTTCTCTATACAAAGGCAGCCTACATCTACGTAATAAACCATTGCATATAGGCGTACACTTTCATTGAACTGAAAAACTCGTTAATCATAAAATCATCTGGACACGATTAGTGTTAAGTACTCGTTGATCAATTTCCTTTCTTTAAAATTTCAATAAGAAGTGCTCCCGCGAACAGAAGCACCCTCGTCAGGTACATCATTAAAAACACATCCCCCCGCAGGACTGATTAACCCGAGCAGCTCTTTGTCGCTAAAGGTAAACGTAAAACCTACTGCTCCGACCGCTATACATTCAAGATCTCGCCAAGGAATGTACGAACGCTCGAGGAACGTTTAGAAACAAACGCACCCTTAGGAAGCAGTGATAAATAAATCGGTAAAAAAACAAATTCATCGCAACAATCAATCTGCCTGCAATCATCGTAGCTCTCCACCCGAACACTGTTTTCACGGTAAAAAAAAATAATCGTCGCTCTCGGAATACAAAACGCTCGGTCGCAAAATAAAAGTAAGAAAACGCTACATCGCACAGTGCGTACGCGGACATCGTGTACATAATACTTCGCAAACAAACGTGGGCTGGCGGTCGAAGGAGGAAGGACAAAAAATAAAATTTAGTCGGTCTTTTCTTGAGGTACGTTGAAGCCGACGGTGACGTGGGCGTCGTCGGTGAAGCAGCTGGCGAGGGTGAGCGTCGGCTGCTCCTTGTCTGCGGCCCCGGCGGGGGCTGCAGCCTCCGGCTTGGCCTGCCAGGCCTCGGGCTCGCTCGGCGTGCCCGTCAGCGAGGTCTGCTTCGGCAGCAGGGGCGACTTGCCGCCACCGCCGCCCACGGAGCTCGCGGCCGACTTGGGCGTGTAGACGCTCTGCGAGCGCAGCAGGCTGTTTCCCTTCTTCGTCGCCGCGTCCGCCGGCTTGCGCGCGCTCAGGAACCTGCTCTTCTCCGAGGAGGCGCTCGAGCCCAGCGAGCTTGTCTCCTTTATGCGCACGTCGCCGTCCGTTATCTCCATGCTCTCTACCCGAAATCTGAAATGATTTTTAAATTGTTTACTTCGAAAATAAAGTGCGTACGACTGGAAAAGTATCTCCGTCGAATGCATGTTAAGATTGGTGAAACCGAATTTTTCGTTTCGCAAAGTATGACAGACTTATACAAGAATAAGTTTAATGGAAAAATAGTAAATTTTCTTTATAAATATGAATAAATGAAATTCATGCGTAGGCATTTACTTAATTCATCTTTTCCGATTTTTTGGGAGTTTATGATTCTATTTTAAAGCTTTCTCAAATGAGAAATTTCCTAAAGGCGGAAAAATAGAAATTGAAGAAATAAAAATTTCCGATTTTAGAAGACTGTATAAGGCAACTGATTTTCTACACTACAGAATTTTACCAGAAATAGAGATCACTGACATTTGATTACATTATTTTTTTACAAACAGTTGTATTTGTATTATATGGAGCGCTGAACTTTCTTAGCGCCTATCCATTCAGATCTAGCGGTGGCATATATATAAAACTAAGGCAGCACACCCATTAATGGGAAACAGATCAGACTCAGAGTCCACCTGGCGGTAAATAGACGAGCTGATATTTTGCACTGTATCAGTGCTTGATATCGTATTGATTTAAATGAGTTCATATTGAATGGATACGCGAAATAAATAATTCGAAAGCGCAATGAATTTATAATATTCATCCGACTTGTCTCATGAGTTGAAAAGCTGCGAAATCTGATGTCAGGAAACTTTAAAACTACGGTAATGAAAGGTCATATCGAAAATCTAATTAATAACTGACCTACAAATGACAATTATTATGTAATAATCTAAGTAGATTACTTGCAGTTTTTGATTTAAGAATCACAATGATTTATTATTTTTTTCGAAATTGGATTTGTTGCTTATTATTTATTAGGAAATTATAAATTGACTTCACATTGACTAAAGTCACTTATTTGAAAGTGGTTTGTAGTCACACTGAATGCATAACCCCTCGGTATGTACATCCTTCAAAAATCGCCAGTTATATTAAAATGTACTTATCTGGACATATGCTGCCAAGATTAAAGTTATAAATTGTCCACTTATTGAATGATCAAATGATTTTTCTAAAGAAAAATGAAGAAACATCACTTATTCGTATTTAAAGTCTTGTCAACCCAACTTTAAGAGAACCTCATTACAGCTATTTTTTAACATATTTTCAGTGATCCACAGAACCAGAGTCGAACTGCATTACTATCGCCTAATTCATACCTTCCGATCTTCTTGTAACTACTACTGGGCTTCACGGTGCTCTGCGCCTCCTTCTGCTCGAATATGTGCTGGACATCCTGCTTCTTTTGCTCCTCGGCTTGTTTGAGGGTAAGAGTGTGCTCCTCGTCCTCCTCGGCGTTCTCGGCGCTCGAGCCTTCGTCCGTGGATGTGGAGCGCACGTTGGGCTTGACGAATATCGGGAAGCAGTTGTCGTTGGCCGTGCGCCGTATCTGGCCGTCCTCGCTGCTGTAGTAGTCCGTGTAAGAGACGCTGCCGCGGCTCTCCCTGGTCTCCTGGTCGATGTTCACGCGGAAGTCGTTGAAATCTAAGTCCAGGCAGCGGTTCGACGGATACTTGCCCGGGCCAGCCGAGAAAGGTTGCGACCTATTTTAAAGACATAATGAAACAGTTTGTTTTGTAACAATCGTCACTGCTTTGAACAAATATATATTTACAAAGTGAACGAAATACTTTTAAAATATGAGTATTTGTTGTTCTGTGCTATTATTATGAAGTATAACACAAAATCAATTAATTATAAATTAGACATTACTGCAGGTGCATACATTTTTAAAATTTTCTGTTTGTTTTTTTTTAATTTGATGTATCCAATACATTACTTTTTTATTCGAAATTTTCTTAACAAAGGTATTAGGTAATTTTCCCTTCTGAAGTCTGATTATGTTTACATATTTCATTTTCTGTAATCTGCACATATTACCTTAAGATAAATAATTTGAATAAATAAAGTTATCGGGGATTACCCATCGTTGCTGATTAAACTTATAGACATGCTGCATTCTCCCGCTGATGTTGGAGCGGGTGAGGATGGCTCCGACGATAAAAACGACGGAGGCTCACTACTCCACCCGCAGCCTGGAAATTGTTAATACAATTAGTTTAATTGCAATTATTTTAAAAAATTTCAGAAATAACATTGTTTATCTACTCACTGTTGGGACTTGTTGGCGAAGCTTGATTTCTTATGTCACTTAGCTCGTTATCATGAGGTCCTTTGTAATGAATTGGTGTAGGTGTAATATATCTGTGAGAACGATAAATATGTTTTACTTTATAAATAAATACATGCAGATGTTAGGGTAAAAACGGTGAGAATAAAACAAAAAGAACGAAAGAAAATAAGATTTTTGTTAGTCTTTATATGAATGTTTAGTGGCAAACGTCACACGCAGGTATTAGGTACGACAGTGTTAAATGCGAGGTGCGAGTTATTACGGATAATGTTTAATTCAGCAAAACAAACGAGGCACCAGTATATAAAATACCGTTTCATTTCATTTCCTGCATTGATAAATATTTTTACAATTTTTATAATAACTTGTCCTGAAAATATACTCTTGATTCCAATCCAAATAAAATGAGTAAACCTAATGAAAACAAGGTAATAGGATTAATTCTTGCCTTTATATTTCCCTCGAGAGATTTGCACTTTGCTACCTCACGCTATTATTACCTTCGCAGCGCGATAAAGTACTGCCATCATAGGCTTAATTCTTTTATTTTTAAAGTAATGCCAATTTTATTGATTAAATAATTTAAGAACATCTTTCATTTGACATCTTATATCCAAGCTTATAATTTAAATGCAAATGTTCATATCTGCGTTAAACCCTAAGTAATTGCAATATTTTAATGCACTTTTTTATTTTCAAAAACATAGTTTTATCACTTTTTGCAAGTAAAAATAATTTCAGTCCACATACAGATATTTTGTCTTCCAATTTTTATTCGAAACAGATCATCTTTCTCTTTAAGCACTCGCCATGATCGCAGTTTTTACAGCATCCCAAAAGTTTGACGAGAAAAAGATGGGTTTCAAATAATTATTGCAAAATGATTTAAATATTCTTTATAACAAACATCTCATACGTTAATACTTTGAAATTATTTAGGTTTAAACTCAGACAGAACCCCATTATTAACTTCACCAAGAAATCTAGTTCACCCCCATCAAGTAAAAAGGGTCACCAATTAGCATAAAGCCGCAGGAGAGACTCTACCCGCTTAAAAAAGCGCATCGAGGCACGCTCGATATATGCGGGGGGTAGCAACGTCGAGCAGCCGTATACTCACGCGTCAAGCGGTTAAAAAAAAAGAGAGAGAAAAATAAAGGGGGGGACCCATACAGCGTGTCGTACCGAGAGAGCGTGTACGCGGGTACGGGGGTTGGGGTGGTGTCTGCAGGGTCTCGGGTGTGCCGTCAAAGCTTGTACCTGGCGGCCTCGATGCCGAGGCTCTGCTGGCCGCTGGGCTCGGGCCCCACCGGCGAGTGGAACTTGGGCGGCGACGAGGCCGGCGTGCGGAACAGCGGCGCGCTGGTCATCATGTCCAGGAAGGCGTCCAGTTGGCGCAGCGACAGCGCGTTGTGCAGCGTCTCCAGCGGCCGGATCGGCGGCACGCCGCCGAAGCCCTCGATCGCTGCAATATCATCACCCCGGGAATGCGGAGCAAGCGATGCGTAAGTTACGATTGCTCTTTGCACAAGTGCCTAAAGTTCCCTAGTAGAAATACCTAGGGATTTGATGGGAAATGGGTAAAATCTTACCGGATTCTGGTAGGATTTTGTCCTACTCTTGTACGTAGGGCTTTATGGAAAACATGGGATTCTGTTAGGGATCTGTTCAGGAGCAGTGGGACATATCCCCATCTGATTTCTACTAGGGTTAATTTTGTGCTACTTCAATTCGCCTTGTTAATAGTCAAGTGGCGCTCCTCTGGTGGCCGTTTTCAGAAGCTTAGGTGATGGGTTAAATACTCCATTTCTGCTATTTATTTACAGAGTTGTAAGTCGATTATGCAGAAGCCAGGTAGTATATCTATATATATTCAAATAAATATAGATATACTAACATGTACTAAACAGTAAACACATACCCATTACCTCAGCTTCTGGAAACGGCCACCAGAGGGGCGCCACTTGACTATTAACAAGGCGAATACGCATATTGAAAGTAGCACTCAACCTAGTTCCCATATGAGAAAAAACTAAGCCGCATTAAGGACAGAAGAAGCTTCTTTTTCCAAAAGGAGTGATTTTTTGGTTTGCTAAATTGTTCAGATCGTGAGAGAGTAAGGTTGTTCACTCCTAAATTCTGTCATACATTCGACAACAATTAAGCGTCAGAAGAGGAATAATGGGAGTACTCACCGGCTACAGCGGAGGCATGGGGTGGTACCATATCCTTGAGATTCGGGGCACTGGATGATCCGCTGATGACCGCGGTGCTGAAGAGGCTGTTAGCTGATCCCGTGAGCTTCTTACTCACGTTGTACCCCAAAAGCTTGAAATAACTCATCTGTCCGGAGATACTGTGACGGTGGCGCCTTGCTGTGCAGGTAGGGTCAGGTTGAATGATCGAAGGTCGCGTGTCTGGGGATGAGAAGGACCGTTGCTGCTGGAGCTTGCGGAGGACAGGGAGCTGGGGATGCGTCGGGTAATGCCGATGCTCGAGGTTGGCGGCGGTGCAAGGATGCGGGGTAGCGGGGTTGCGACCGCTCCCGTGGCCGGGCTCGTTATCGTCGAGGTCAACCGTGTACCTAGACCGCGAGCGGTGACAGCGGCAACAGCGCCGGCGCGGTTCGCCGTGCGAGTGGCCCAGCCACGGGGGGGCGACACTGTCGACGCAGCCGCCGTCCGGCATGCCCCCCTCGTCCCCCTCGGCGGCTGCGTCGGCGAGCGGCGTGCAGCGGCACTTGCAGCAACAATAACAGTTATCGTGCGACGACGACGCCGTCTTCAGGCAGTCTAGCGAGCAGCTCAGATGCAGCTTGGATGAGTGAGAGGAGGAGGAGGAGCTGGTGGACGAGAAGGAGTTCGACGAACCGGAGGAGGCGTTCGAGTCGAGCGAGTTGGCGCGTCGCCATCGGCTAAATGCGTCAGGATTCGTCCCGACCAAGTTCTCCGGCCAGGAGGCGGAGCGCGAGAGTCTGGAGCGGCGTTCGAAGGGCGAGTCCAGAAGATCGCCCAGACAGGAGGATGCGCGACTGGAGGGAGATTCGCTCTGGCCGAGGGAGTAGCAGGAGCAGTTGGAGAACTTGTGGGAGAGGGAGCGCGCGAAGTAGGTGCGGAAGTTGGAGCGCTCGGAAGGCGAGAGCTCGCGGCTCTGGACAATCATATCGGTGACGTTGCAGTTGTAACAAGAACAGCGTCGCCCAGGCGAGAGGGAGCGCGAGCGCTTGTCCAGCAGCGCGCTGGCCACCGCCTCGAGCTGGTGGGAACCGAGGGAGTGGCGGTGCCGGGGCCGCAAGGAGCTACAGGAGGAGGCGAGTCTGCGATGGCGATGGTGGCGACGCGAGCGGTAGGGATGGCGATGGTGGCGATGGTGGCGCCGGTGACGGTGACGGAGCGAGTGGCGGTGGTGGGGATGACGATGGGCGTGACTGCGGCGGTGGGGGTCGGGCGGCGAGAGAAGCGAGGCGGCGCTGCAGGCGTCGGGGGGGCCATTCGCGAGCGGCGCGGTCTCGCTGCTGCTCGGCTTCTCGTCATCGGGATCGCGCGCGAGGGACTCACCGCTGATCTCGATGACCGGCAGCGTCATCGCCGAGTGCGAGCGCCCGTAGCGCTTCATCGCCCCGGGCGGCTGCAGCAGCAGCGAGCTACGGCAGCTCAGGGTCCTGGCTTCCTCGCCCGCCGGCGGTCTAACGCTACTAGCGGCGGCAGCGGCGGATGTTGCAGCGGCGGTGGTGGCGGAGTCCAGGTCGCGGGGGTCCGGACTGGGCACGGCGCCGGGCGAGGCCAAGGGAGTGTTGTGCAAAGTGATCAGGGGCGGATTGGGCAGGTACGACGCCGGGTCCTCCAGGATGTTTATTATCGGCACGGGCAGCAGCTCCGGCGAGCTGATCGAATGCGCGAGCGAGACCGGCTTGCCCAGACTGAACGCCGGCTCCTCTAAGAAAATCTCCGGACATTTGGGCGAACGCGACACTCGCGAACTCGCTGCTTCGTCGAATGGGATTTTCAGGGATTCAGAGCGAGGGATTGTTTATGAACATTGGTTACGCAATAATACACAGTTAAAATAAGATTTGAGAATAAGTTTCGCGTGGTTTTGGGAGAAAAGAAGGTGGAGAGGTAAGAGAAAGAGAAAGAAAAGAGAAAAGAAAGAAATAAAGATTAAGTCTTTCAGACGAGCTAGAAAACACGACATTGTTCATTATTTTTCTTTTGCTATAGAAGCGCTCCAGTGGACACTTCCTGCGTAAAAATCCGGAGGCATTCGAAGTGCATTAGTCTCGTTCGAATGTCTCAGGAAACTTGCTACTCAAGTCGTTTGAACGGTAGACGAAATAATAGATAAAGAATTGAAGACAATCTCGGGAAGAAATTGGGAAGTGTAGAAACTGCACCTTTAACCTGCTCACAGTGTAATATTGATAATAGAGGTACATATATAATTTACTAATATACACATACATTAATATAAATGCATAGACCACCAGCATACGCGTTAGAGACTACATCAAATAATTAATCATGCAAACACACAATTTTAGCCATACTCTGTTGCATTCATAATTTAGAGCAGTATTAATTATTTTATTAGTACAAATATGACAACGACTGCAAATTTCACTTTAGAATATCTGAATAAGAATAATAAATTGTACTAAACAATAACTGTACATGGATACGAATTATGCATATTTCTTGACCCGCTGTGTACAAAATTTGACAAAACTAATGAAACATTATAAAATAACGTGCATAAAAATACTCGCCTTGATATGTGTACTCACAAAATGCGAAAAAGTGAAAACTATACCAGTTCAGGGAAAGCTGAGCTTATCGGGTATACATTGGCTCAACTTTTCTAAAATAGTAAGATTTTTCCCCGAAATGGTTGGATTTTTCGACTTTTCACTTTTTCACATTATGCGAGGGCTCTGTTCAAAGCTCGAATTTAAATGGTAGTTACATAAAGAAGTCTTTTATGCACAAAAGGTAGGAAAGAAAATTTGTTTTTTGCACACCGTGGGCTAAACAATCGCGTAGATAATTTTGCACTTGTTGTCCTTTCCATCAATTTTCACTAATACTTTGTTTAAAAAGCCAACAAAAATACAAGCTTAAGTTTTCTCAATCAATACTTCAACTGTGAATGATTGTCTAACTACACTAAAAAATGATTGATGAATGAATCAATGAATTGGTATGTTTTTCATCGTATCATATGTAAACACCTCGACATTTTTTTTACGGATTTTGTTAAATTTTATAGAACATGATGACAGGGTAGGGTATCTAATATATGAACCATTTGAAAATAAGCTTAGTAATACAGAATGATGATAACGACATATATTGATTATATTCACATAGTTGGAACGATGAAAAAATAAACAAAATCATAAAAAAATCTGAAAAATGTATGAAATAAACTGTCGTATTAAGACAAAAACTATTTAATTTGATATCTAATTAACGATTATCAACAAATTCATTTTTACAGTTGAAAAGTTAAGCTCGCTTAGTAAACACAAGCCGAGGACCAGGACAAATAACGCGACGAGCTTAAGCGTGTTAGTAATTAGTGAACGAAAAAAAAACTCAATTCAGGAACGTACACGATTAACGAAAATCATTTTGTGTTCACAACAAAAGTAAACTTCTTTGAACAAAAAAAAAAAGGTTTATAAGAAACATAAAAGTTCCGTAGTGCAACGTGTAGTAAATTTGGAGGATTTTTGAAGGAGCGGAGGATGGCGGCTGGATGAATCACGCAAAGTACCCTACGTGGTCCAAACAGTCGCCACACTTTTAAAAACAAATTAGTCATGGCTTCCACACGCACAACTATCGCAGAGCAAAGAGTTATTTCAAATTCGCACGTGAACAAGTAAGTGGCATCTGTTATCATTGATATCACTAGTTTTTTTTTGTAGAACACACAAGTATCCTACGAATTTTCAACACAGCTTTTAGAGGTACACGAAGCTAGAGATGTCATGAGGAAAACACTTCAATAAGAAAAATAAAGTTATACATTGTTTCTTATTTTTAAAAAAATTACAGATTATTCCTTTTAAAAAATACATAGAAGCGATTCTGGGTGATAATATATTATTTGGAATGCGTATTAGATTAAGTCGTTGAATGTTTTCTTTTTTTTTTCAAATAAAACAAAAAAAAAATCATTGCATCCACACGTAGCACACATTAGGATTTGCCTTCACGAAACACATTAGAAAAATCCACGAAAGTCATTTGAAATCCGCAATTTACGCTGTACTGGAGGTCATTTTGAACTTAAAAGAAAACTGGAGCATCTGCAGGTTAAAGATCGAAGCGTAGTGTACACTTTTAAATTGTACTTAATGCATGGGACAAATACAACAGTAAAATTAGTTTTCATATAAATTTATAACTGTGGCTTGCAAACATTTTGAATTAATATTGCTTAATATATCAAACCATCCTATTTTTCTTATCTCATATCGATTATATTTTTTTTATTTGTTATAAATTGAATCCCGCATTTTCCCAAATAAGAGTAACCCGTAAATTAACTTCATGAGCGTATGAAATGAGTCGTGCATGCAACATTTCAGCCTATAAGGTATTAAAATGGAAAAAAGATAACTCGTACTTAATAAATTATGTGTAGCGTAACGATTTTGAAATAGAGATTCAGCGAGAAAATAGGGCATAATAGAAAAAGAGGCAACACAGAGATTTTTAACAAACTGATTGTCAAATTAATAATTTTAAAAAAGATATGCCCAGTTTTCCTCTGCGATTAAATGAACCGCGTCGGCAGAATATTAAAAATAAATCCAGCTCCAATGTGAAACAAAACGAGATTGAATTTAAATCGCACCGATTGAAATGAATTTGATAAATGAGCAAATGTAGTTTCAGTGAAACAGCCTGTCAATCGCGGGTGAACTACATAATAGAGGCGCTGCAGTAATACCGGATTGTTCGTCAAAGAAAAAGTGCAGAAAAGAAATCGAGCTGCTTCTCCAACTTAGGGGGACTAAATTAATTTTAGTGGCAGTGCAGTACAGCCTTTTCCAAATTTTTAATACTAAGATCATTTCAAGTATACCTAATCAGGATAGCTCTGTTAAAAGTCTGATAAAATCTACAGCATCGCGCTAAATCGGATAAATTAAAACTTCACTTTTTTGTAATCATGTTATTCGATGAATTAAATTCTCATATTTCTCGAAATAAATCCTCTCTTAAATTTGTCTAAAAGTTAGTTAAATTTAAATGAACTCGTTTAGTTGTTTGAGTCTCTCACCACTGTGTTCCCACCTAGAATTTTCGAAGATATTGTAAACGTCTTTATAAAAGTTACCTTTTAAAACTCTTTCCATAGGTTTTGAAATTAAGTTAAGGTGTAAATTGTTACATAATAACGGTTAGCTTTCTGTAAGTTCCTTTCGTTTCAAAGCCGTTTATTTCTTATTTACGTCTATAAAAATATTCACTTCCGATATGCAGCGAAATTTCAGGCTATCCGATTCAGCGTGCTTGCTTACCACACCAAATAAAATTTCAGAAATTTAAGATAAAGTTTATTAACAGTAATAAAAATTTTAACTTTTAAATATCAGACTTTTACAGTTAATTTCCTACATAGGCGTTTTTCATTTCCAGCGTATATTTTTTACTATCAGTGTAGTAGTGTCACTCATTTGATTTACAATCTCTAATCTCAATCGCAGTAAAATAAGGCTAATAGTGGAGAATAAATAATAATAGTTTGCACATCGGAATTTATAATAAAAAATAAAAACCCGAGTGTAGTAGTAGTAAAATAAGGAAGCTTTAAAGGTTTGATACGACATACCTTCTTTGTTGACCGCGTCCAAGCTCTGATACTGCAGCTTGTCCGCAGCTACAAAAAGATACGAAAAAAAAGAAAAGAGAAGAGATTTTTCTCAAGGCATTCCACATCAAAGAAATCAACTGTGTTTCTTATGCCAGTAAAGATACACATATATCTATCCACATATCATTACAATGAAAATTCTCCAGCATCGCACTTTTTCTCGTTGACTTACAACGTAAAAACATATTTTGTACGGAACAACGTAATAGATGAAGATTTATCGCGTAACTATGATATAACAATTTGATTTGTTATGTGTATTTTTTAATTGTTGGTTAAGGCACCGTGACAGTACTAATATGTCAAAGTCACACAAGGGGTTATTCATAGCAATTTTAATGACGTTTGATTGTAAAGTAATAATCGCATAAATTATGAAGCACTAGTAGCTTTCTTTAGCGCCTTACGATTCTTATCCTACAGGGACTTATATAAAACTGAAGCAGCAAACCCATTAGTGGGAAAGAAAATCAGACTCAGAGTCCACCTGGCACTATAAGCTAATACTGCACACTTTATCAAGGTCTAATGTCGATTTAATTTAAAAATGAGTTCAAATCGAGTGAAATACGTGAAATAAATAATTCGAACGTTCAATGAATTTCAAAATTCATTCAGAGACTTGAACTGTCTTACAACCTAAGCTGCGAGGTCTAATAGCCGAAAACTTTAAAATATCGGTAAAATATGATCAATAAAAATCTAGTCAATAATTACTTCTACAAATTATAATAATTATTTAATAACCTATTTATTTCTAGATTTGATTTGTTGATTATTATACTGATTATTACTGATTAAAAAATTTTTAGATTAGAAAGTGATTGCAAAGTCATTTAATTAAAAGTGTTTTTGTGATCACCCGGAATGAATAACCCCTCGACTGCAAATGTAATAATAATGCACACTTAAAGTAAGTGTAAAATAAATTCAAAGAAATATCCGGCACAGCCTCAAGATATAAAAAATTTCTTATCACCAAATAATTAGCCCATTTTGGAAGCGCTCCAATTCAGCCCGAAACATTAGAAATGTCCACATTAGTAATTAAGCTTGGATGAAGTTGCACCAAAATATTTTTTAAAATATTGCATGAGTGATTTCATAGAAACTTTCGCATAATATCGATTCGCGATACGCATCGCAAGTAAGAGAGATCATAATTTATCAGTTGCATGCATTCACAATCACGGTGTTTAACACTGACGAATGAGCATTTTTCTTTCATTCTCGAATTCAGTATTTTCAGTAAAAAATATAATAGATAGGAAAATATATCCACGGCTTCCCTGCAAAAGACTGCTGACTAAGTAAGTGATATAAGGTAAAATTCGGAGTTACATATCTTATTGAAAACAATGAAGTTAAGTTGTTATGCCAGGAAGCCGCATATAAAAAATATTTATTATTCCCATGCGTATTAAACACCAGGAAAATAAGTATTTTTAAATATTTTAGTTTATTTACTAATAAAAAATATAGCATTGTTGAATTTTCCTTATAACTAAATTCATTGATTCAATTCCAATTGAAATAAGTAAAATATCATAAAAAACGCATATTTAGATATAATCGTATATAATATTAAACGTTAGATAATTAATAAGAAAATCAATGCATACTTTCTCATTGACTGGTGTGGCATACTTACTTTTTTCAGGCTTGTCTTGTCTTTGATGGTCATAACTTCTGGCTCTGGGTTCGCATATGACTCCGGCCTCTCTTTCCCTCCGCTGCCTTTGACTTGCTGCCAGTTGACTGCCCAATCTTGCCGCTTCATGGCCAGCCACTGTCCTAGCACTGAGCCATAAAACAAGAAAATTGACATTGTTAATTACAAAGACATTTTCAACAGCGGAACTATATTTCATGTCACGCGAGCAGAGATAATTTAAGTCTTTCCGGTCTATTATTCATTTGGATAAATTTAACCAGAATTGTCAAGTATTACCGCGTTAATAAAAATATAATTTTAAGCTACGTATACATAAAAAGTTCAACCTTATTGGAATAGGTGCCGAAGTTTGTAAGAATCCGCTGTCGTAAGGCTCGTCCATAATGTTGGGGTCAAGGTCCATCATATTAATGGCTCTGCTGGTTGTAGGACTATCAAGTGTTGAATCTGCAGGATCGATTTCCATCAACGGTGGGGAGGTATCCTTAAATTTACCATTAGTCTTAAACAATAAACATCCGATTCATTAAAATTTTAAAAATACAGATATGAAAAAGCGATTCGATTGAACTAGGTGCTAAATATTTTTCAGATTTACTCTTAACATGCAATTCCAGCAATAGATATTTAGCTATCTTTTTCACATCTTTTTCGTGGTAAAAATGATTTTATCTTACAGCTTCACGTGGAGGCATAGTAACATCGTCTTCAAGAACTCCGAGCTCGGTGTCCTCTTCTTCAATGCGAGTACTGCACTGTGACGTATTATCTTGTCCTGAGCCAGCTTCACCCTGAATATTAAAATTACAATTAGAAAAGTCTTGAACTGTAGCGCTTTGAATAAGCTTAAATTGTTTAAAATGCAGCAAAGCTTCATTTATTTAAAACGGCACCTTAAATTTTGTATAAGTATTTTGTGTTTTAATATTTTGATTAAGCTTACAAGATTGTGACTGCTCTCATTGCGGGAATGTGGTCTGAATCCTGGCCCTGGTGGTAAATTCTTTTGTACACAGCAGTTTACACCAGGACTGAAATGCAGCTCCACATGAAAACGCTCTTCACTGCTTGGATCTTTCGTCGGGTCTTCGTACAGCATTACAACAATTTGCGACATATAATTTAATTCTGACACCATACTGACGTATTCCATAGCTCTCCTCCATTGTTCATCATTCAAAACCTGAAAAATATACCGATTTAATAACTGTGTTCTTTATACTTACTCAGTTGAGAACATTTTTACGTACATCCAGCAAACCACCATACCGCAATACAGTTAACAGGGAATGAACATGACTTTCACTAGTAAAATATAATCTTGTTCTCACATGCCGTCCTGGGCTTGAAACGCCATGCGAATATCTGAAATTGAAACATAAAGTATGAAACATTTGCAATTCATTCGTATACGCACTGATTATTTTCTATTAAAAATAATTGAATAGGAACATACCTTGGATTTAATCTATTTACAGTTTCCTCTCCGGGTTCCTCAATATTCCTTTGAAGATCAGCCCGAATTTTCTTTAGTAAAGGTGTACAAATTCCTTGGCCAATGGTTAATTTTTCTTGTACGGTTAAACCGTACTCCTAAATAATGAACACAATGAATTCTCAGTATTGTAGACAATGTTTTATTCCAAGCATTTTATATTAATATAACCAACCTGAGGTATTACAATATCAGCCAAATACTTTGAGTAGATATAAAGTTCTTCAGCGTGTTCAAATTGCAGAGTATGATTATTATGTTGCAGGTCATACTTTATACAATCATAAATATCTGGGATCTTAGAAATATCAAATCTCTTTTGCTTCGTACAAAAATCTTTTTCTATTTTACCCCATCGACGACCCATCAATTCCCACGTTTCCCCGTGA
The DNA here is from genome assembly GCA_900480045.1 of Eurytoma adleriae. NCBI lineage: Eukaryota > Metazoa > Arthropoda > Insecta > Hymenoptera > Eurytomidae > Eurytoma > Eurytoma adleriae. The sequence goes on from UXGC01000454.1 coordinate 17,293, forward strand.
TAAAGTATAGCATCTGCAAAAAAGTGAAAAATGTAAAATTATCAACATTGAATCTTTATAATAAAATACAAATTGAAGTCTTATTAAAAAATATTTTACCTTTAGTTTTTGGATCGTCCTTCTTTATTCTTACAATATCCATCAGTTTCTGTATTAACAAATGTACATGTTGACAACATCTAACAGGATTTTTAACAAAATCCAACGCTGCATTAATACTCAAGGCATTTGTGGGATTAATCTGCTCTCTATCCTCGCGCGTAAATTCTTTATCCTGCTGCAGTAATTCATGCAAGCGATTCTTTACCCTAAAAAATAAAACAGGGTAAAAAAATTAAATAAAAGTATTAACACGATTCATCTAAAATACTTTAGATTTATTATTAATTCTGTCACTAAATGAAACTCATATGGATTTCACGTACGAATAAGTAAATTTGCACTTATTCTACGTTATAAGTCGTTCACTTATTTGATAAGTGAACGTCATTTAACATTAAATATGTGCATTTCGACAAATTTCACATTTTCAGAGTATTCCATCCATTACTCATCTATTACTCATTATCTATATCATTCACATTAAAATACTTTTAACAAAATCTTACATATTCTGGTACTTGCTGCTGTCGCAGTCGTTATCGAGCAGGCCGTTGGTATTGGCGCTCTTGACCATCTGCACGAGGATGGGGGTGAGCTCGCCCTCCAGGGCGAGCAGGCCCTTGGCGAAGGCGGCGGCGGTCATCTGGACCCTGCCCTCGTCGCTCGCGTAGATCTTCAGGTCGTGGCGGAAGGTCGAGTGCAGCCTCAGCAGGCCCAGACCCTGCGCCCCCGCGTACTCACCTGCGGCGAAAAAGAGCGGATTTCTTAGCGTCGAGATGGACTGCGCGCGACTACCTGTGAATGCTGCGCTTGTACGTGTTTCGATTGTGTTGTTTATTGTCGGACTTTACTCTCAGTCACTACGAATGTTCAGATTGTTTTGCGATTTTATGTCTGCTGCTGCGTGATGACTTCTATCTGTACATTTTTAAGCTTTGAAAGTGTCGACAGTGTTTACTTATTGGATTTAACTTTTAATTACAAATTTGCAAGTGATTTTTGCATGCAATGAGAGAAAATTATTTGAATGACTTTTTTTGATAAATTTTTATCTCGTGGTTATTTGTGTATGTAAATTTGATGAAATTTAGTATGAGTACAAAGCTTAAAAATGATAAATGCAGCATAAGCTCTAAACCAAAAACTCATCCTTTTTACTCTCTTGTTTTAGCCCTTTTCTTTGAATGTTCGGTGTTTGTTGAATTTTCAGAATATTTCGCACTAATTATTACAACGTAATAGATGTTATAGTCTAGTTAAACCATAGTGTTATAATATTTTACAGCATTCTGAAATTCAATAGTGACTCATCTTGTATAAATAAAAGATGTGACAACATACATCACAACAAAAAGGACAATACAATTTATAAAAGATCAAAATTAAATTAAATTCATGTACACTGAAAAATGTATATGAAATAACTGTATGATTTAATCTGTGATGAGATATTGCGAGACGAGTTCATTTTTTCATTAATAAAAAATTCGGTGCCGATAATTTGTAGACGCTTACGATGCAGTTGCATGAAACATTTTTTTTCATGAGAGACAATGTTTATGAAGCGTCAATCTAACGCACTTTTTACTATGAGAAATGAAGGTGATTCTTAATTAATTGCAACACAGCAAAAAAACTTTAATTTAAATTAAACTATATTCGTGGAGTGGGGGAAAGCGTCTATTCTCTGATTTGATTATTTATAAAGAACAACACTCTGACTAGCGCTCAGGCAACACCAGGCAGGAGTAATAAACGAAAGGAAAAACTTTAGTAAGTTATTGACACTGTGTCAGTAACGAGGTAACTTCTTGTACAGGGGGAAAAAATTCCAAACAAGGGAAAAGTTTCTCTTGCTGCTCTGAGATTGCCGAGGTATTGAAAAACATTGACATACAAACTGCACATAACTAACTACCAACTAGCAATTATGCTGAAAATAAAGTTACCGTGGTTTGGTAACATCTCTGAGTCTTCCTCTGAAATAACATTTTAAAATTATATGGAATTTGTCTCGAATCTAACGAGTTTTCTACAATTTTTTTCTTTCAACTTTTTTTTTTCATCGAATTAGAGGATGCTTTAAAGAATTTAAAAAAAATAATTATATATATCTACGTAATTAATTAAATACGTCAACTAAGATACAATAAGAAAATATAAGGTGCATTTCTATAACAAAATATAGAAATATAATTTTTTATAACAAAATTTCACACGACATATATAATCATTTTTCTTAAAATAAAAATGAAAAATAGTTTGCTTTAAAATGTCAATGAAATTAAATTGCGGAGCAGTGATAAAGTTAAATATTGAGTAAAATTCTATATGCATTTATTCAAAATACTCCAATTCCAATATAAGTATAATTTTTTAATATTTAACTATTCCACTCCTCCGTTCTCTCGCTATTTCGATAAATTTCAAAAATTAAAATAGAATATTTAATTAAAATACAGTGCTGAAATAAACATAATTGAAGTAATAACAAAATACTTAAAACTTACAATATCGCGAAACTATATTTTAATAATTTATTGACCAATATAAAATATTAAAACTTATATAGTGACTTAACACATCCATATTAAAAAAAACATACAAAATTCTTCTAACGTCATATTCATTTTTCATAGTTGTTTTCATTGTCTCTTTTTTTGTCTAAATGCCTCTCAAAACTATAAAATAAATGATTAAATTAAACACCAAGTTAAACTACAAGGAGATGCAAAATAAAATTACTCCATAAATTTACATTACGTTGCATGTCATTAAAGTTGCAAGTTACTTGCTTACAACTTTCGAACTATATCCAAGATCGGTCCTTGAGTATCCTAAACTCTGGCAGAAATCAATAATAGAGATCGATATATATGCAGCTTGGTAGTAAAATACAAATCTCAAAAACTTTAGGCGCGGTAAAAACTTAGTCGTCAGCAAAAGAAGCGAAAGGAGCTTAAGATACGAACCACTAAGGTGTCTACCTTGACCACCAGGGTACATGCATCGAAATATGCGACCCAATTCTTCAGCTTGGATCCTGCCAGCTGGGGTCAGCTCACCGCCCCACTTCAATATGAGGACCAGTGATGGTTCACCTAGACGATCTAGTGGAAATCAGATTTCATAATTTAAACATTTTTATTTTGTTATATTTGTGCTAATTTATTAACAGTAAATAGTATATATATTTAACCTATTAATACTGAGTTAAAAAAAATAATAACAAAAAAATTTAAATTACGTATTATTTTTACAGTCTACTTTCGCAATGTCAATAGCAGATTATTGCTACCTAACAACTGTGTATAAATTTAACAACTCGTTTAAACGTACTGCTGCTGTTGCCGTCGTCGGAAGAGCTTCCCCTTGGCCTTCCGCGCGGCTGATACTTCATCTGCACTTTTCGATTGATTCCTGAAAAGTGTCCATACCTACAGAGCAAGGAGATATCATTGCAAACGTTTCATTTGGAAATCATATAATTAATAAAATCTTGCTTATTTTAATAATTACATTTCTAAAACGCTTTTCAACTGCTCCAATTTCCCTTGCTTCTCTTCCAGTTCAGGACCCGCTGCACGATGTTGAATCTCCGTTAGTAAACTCCGCGCCGTATCGAGAATCTCTTGCAACTGTTTGGGCCGTTTGAGCTTGACGTGCCCATGTTTGTAGCCATCGTACTTAGCAAATATTTCGAAAAATCTGAAAAGAAAAATAAAAACTGTCATAGGCACGCTCCATTTCGACACATCTATTTTCAGAAGAGAACTGTTGAACATACTTCGGATGGCGAACTTCAACTTTCATCTTTTGTTTAGGTGTCCGGTCCCCGTGTCGTATGACTGCAACTACGCACCGCAACTCCATCCTATCGCAAAGCAGTGCAGCGTTACAAATCTTTACCTAATATTTCACGACAGAAAATGTCTCGACTCGCGACGCTTACATTTTACCAAAAGTAGTGGGCACAATCGGCGGGTCGTCAAGCTGAAAGGGTACGCTCCATGGAATGTGCAGAGTTGGAGCCAGCTCTCGCAAAATCATATTACCAAGAATCTTGGCGCAGTCATCGTAGTACTTGTTCGAATTCTTCACGAAGCTGAACCCGTTGACGTCGCAGACGAACGACTGGCCGTTGGCTCTGAAAAAAAGAAGACAAAAATGAAAATCAAACTCGACCGAGGAACTTCGCGCTCTAACTCGGCCGAGTGCCTTCGTCGCGATCAGAGGCTCGACTGATCTTTAAATCCGAGCGTTTGTGTCCGCGACCAGCGGAGTAACGCGACACCCGGTGTTGGATGACATCGATAAGTCTCCGTCGTAAATGCGAGCGCCGAAGACGCTCGAACCTACTCGGCGGCGCTCGATCAACTGCGTCGCAAAAAAAATTTAGAGGAAAAATAAGGTGTATACCTGAGCAGGTCGAATCCGCAGACGGTCTGCTTGAAGGCCAGGCAGACCTTGCGGCTGATGAGCTTCTCGGCGTTGCTGAGTATCACGGGGTAGCGGATCTCCTTGCCCTCGGAGTCCCGCTCGACCTTGCCGTCGAGGGCCGGGCTCTTGCGGGCCTCGGCGTGCGCGTAGTCCGGCCCCACGGTGTACACCTTCACGTCCGTGCCGTCCGTCGGCATGAAGTCCTCGTAGATGTAGGAGCCGGTCTTGCGCACGCGCGACTCCGGCGAGTACACGCTGCTGCGGCTGCCGATCTGAAGGATTTTATCAGCGGTGCTAAGTGACTACAATCATCGTGCGACCGTACGATTCTTTTTTTAATTTTCTCTTTTCGAAGTTACAATGCACAGTGTGAACTAAGACGAGAGCTGTTTGCGTTTGGAGAATTGTATATGTCGGACGGCGATATGATTGGAGATGCACGGTTTTTTTTTTAAAGGAACGGACTTAGTGCTGTTTAATTGTCTTTTTGAATGAGGGAAAAGTGTACATTAATTGAAAGTATAAACGATTGGATTACTTTGAAGGAGAGTCTAATGGTTTTAGGTCGTCAAATATTTTATTTAAATAATTAAAGGTTTTCTTATGGTGGTACAAGAAAAGTAAAACATTAGGGCCTAAGGCTCAAAAATTTTTGAAGTAGTTGATCTCTAAAATTACACTCAGCTGAAATATCGTCATTGATTATTTAACAATAAATCTCTAGTGATTCCATTGCAACAGCAGATGAAAGAAGAGAAAAAGTCGTTAAAAAATAGTTCATACTTCATACTTATGAAAAGTTAAATAAGAGTCTCAAAAATGATGAGATAATGTACACAAGCTTTAATTTTTCAATTTCACGTTTTTATGTTTTAGTTACTCATAGATAATTGTATTTTTGTAGTGATAGCGATTTTTTAAATCAAATCTTAAATTATCATTTATTCTCTTTTATAGTTTGTTTGTTTTTTTAATCTCCAAACAAAGTTTTAGAGAAAAACTTTAGAGACCACCTGCTGCGTTGAAAACTTTGAGTTCGAGACCCTAATATTTTGGTATAAGAAATCTGTGTTCCCAATTTTATTCAAAACTGCGTTCCAAAACCCTTACTCTCTCCTTGTTAGTGCCTAAAGCTCAAGCTTTATCATGTAAAATTACAAAAATTACTTTCTTCATTTGCAATTCTATTTCATTAAAATAAAAATGAAATTTAAAATTTAACAGTTGGCAAATTTGGCATTAAAATTAATTTTGTGCATTGGTCTGAAACTGCTTCTCGTAAATGTTAAAAAAGTAATACCAAGCCGGAAATTTCTATTTTATAAATTGCATCAGTAGGTGTAATATTCGATGGACTTAAATCCTAGACCAAAAGTACCTTTCTGAATAATCGCTGACTACCGCCACCTGCCGAGGTGGGATAGTAAATGTAGATATTGTGATCTTCAGCGGAGACGGGTTTCTCCACAAATGGTTTATTAAACGTGACACCGTTGACCTCAACATGATCCTCGGATTCAACCAATTCATGATCTGAAATTAAATCTATGGTCTTCGAATGTCAAAATTAGAACATTCAAACACAACACAAAACATGCAAAGTCTAGAGGGAAGAAAAGTGTCATTAAATGCATAAGCGTGACAGTGAAAACATTGATATTTAATCATTTTGATTAACATTGTAAGTTAAGAAAGTTGAACTAGTAGAGCATTTAAAGTAATCTCTTCAATTAGGACAAGTTTTTTTTCTGTATTTTCAGCGTATTAGGTAAGTATATTTTATATTACATGTGAAAAAAGAGTTTGGTAAACTAAGCCTTGATTTTACTAGACTTGCTACTTTTTTCGAATATAAACATTCTTTATTATTAACAGGTTTAGTCCTAAAAATTTGCCCTTCTGTACGACATAATTATAATTTAGTAAACAATTTTTTCTTTGATTCTTTTATATCTACTAAAAAGAACATTTTTCATGGAACCTATATGTACCACGTAGCACTCAACCTGTTCACAAAGAATTATAAAAATATATTCTAGTTGAAAAATTGACTATTTTAATTAGTAATACTTCAGAGATAAAAAAAAATTCTTAGACAATTCCTTTTGAGCACTAACATGTCAGTTATCATCAACCAGAATTTGTTTCTTATTAAATATCAATGTAATTTCTGTGATAGATCAACCCCAATTACAGTCGCAAAGCACAGAGCTTGATACACAAAAATTCCAAACGAACGATACGTCGACTGCAACTTACGTTTCGGATCTGCAGAGTCTCTGTCGAGAACCGCATACCTGGGAATTTCAATTCCTTCGCCTTCTAAAATAGCATAAACTCTTCTTCGATCCTGCAAAAAAAAAAATAGCGTTAAAAATGTATATAGATTTTTACTGTTACTGTACGAATAAATTGCGACATACCTGGATATCATACTGCATAGGAAGATTGTTAATTATAAAAGGATTGCGCAGATTGGCATACTGTATGGCTTTATCGAGGGGGAATCCTTTGCTGTGAAAACTAATTAAACAGTCTACAATAGGCCAGTCTTCAACGGGTTCCTGAAACAAACAATTTTCCAATTATAGTAGCTGGTACAAATAAACATTATAGCTTTTACTGTTTATAAAAGTGCTAGTATTTAATCGTAAATTTTTATAATATGTAATAATAAAAAAGAATCAAATCTTATTTACTTTAAATAAGTAAGCGTGTATATACATAAATCAATGAAACATTAAATTCTTCACATTTATTTACGATTGAATTATTTATAGGTTTAAAGAATCAATACGCTGTTCAATAATATACGACTAACTATCGACTCATGGACAGACTCTGAACAAATAAAATAGTAATTTTTCCTAGCCCATTATTACCAGTATAAATGTAAGTTAGATAAGTCTCGTTTCTTCTCCGAGGAAGAAATAAAAATTTAATTGTTTTAATTTATTTTTTTTTTGTGATTTTAATATTCTGGATTAAAATTCAGATCAGCCCTAAATTTCCCTAATAATATAGGAACAGTTCTTTAATAACATTGAGTGAGATTTTATTCTTTATATTTTTGAACGTAACACTGTAGTTATATTATCGTCTCTCTTATCGACATTACTGCCCCAACTTGTCTCATCTGCAAAATCAATAATTTAAAATTATTTTTACTTTGAAAGAAAATTTATGTTTCCGTAAATAAATAATACACTACATTATGGTTACTAGTATTAGGGTACCTATAAAAGGACACATTGATTTTAAAATAACAGGAATTTTGTAGTTTGCTACCGTTTCGTCTGTCCCTTACTTTTTCTTGATACGTGGGAATACAACGCACGAAACAATTCAGTCTGCTTTTTACAGAAATCCATAATACTCTTCGTTGATTTATGTAAAATGAATATTTTTTTGTGGTTTACATTATCACACGTAGTTATAAGTACAGCTTTACCAAGTTTGGAAATTCACTCACCAAGCCTACCAAACCAGTTAATAGTGCAAAACTTGTTAAGAAATTTTCGTGCAAAAACTTTGACCATATTCGTAAATAAAACTAGAAAAAATAAGGGCTTAGATTTGCTTATTGCGCATTTGTCGCGTCGAGTGTCTTCAATTGTGATTGACTTGAGTGAAATGAAAATTTCTGGAGACAATCGAACATTAGACATGCCAGTATTTCAAGATCCTGTATCCTATACGTTGTACTTGATTTTTCAAGTAGATTTAAAAAACGCTGACGAAATCTTAAGGGAATTAAGTACCATTTCAGAGGTTCAAACGAGACCCAACAGTTTATTGATACTGTTTAGCGACGGTATTCGCAACAGCGAAGTGAACGATCTCTTACGTTACAGTTGGAAATTGAAATATTTAAATTTGTCTGTTTTAAAAATTAACAGTACTGGAGAAATAGTTTTGTACTATTACAATCCGTTTTCAAATCAAGTAAGCACAATGAGCTCGAAGGCACTTCACTCCTTTTTTCCGAATAAACTTCGGGACGTCAAGCAGTACTCTTTAAAACTTCTCGCAGTAAATTGGGAGTCGATGATGCAGATAATAAAAATTGATAATAGTACAAAGGTATTTGAAGGTCTTTTTTATGCTTTTATGAAAATAGCAGCAGAAAAAATGAATTTTAAGCTTCAACATATCATCGATAACAATAGTAATAGTACGGCGATTTTAGAAAAACTTAAAGTGAATTTGCAAACCAGTGAACTCAATATGATTCCATTTCCATTGCCTGTATTGGTATTAAGTAAGGGAAATCAGCAATTTCTGATGGGAAATGTAATGTACCTTACGAAATTTATTATCGTCAGTCCACGAATTGAAGTATCCAAAATGGACTTTTCTTATGAAATGGTATTGAACGTCTCATTATTCATGACCGGTATCTTCTTAATTTTTGTTGTTATCAACATTATCATTCCCCCGAAACCATCAGAATTGACAATGTTAGATATAGTGGAGATAATGCTGGCGGAGACTATTACACAGCCGAAAAGAAATGTCGAGAGAATCATATTTTTAACAGCAATTATTGTATCAGTCATATATGCAAATACGCTTTTTTTAAAATTGACCGACATAAGGTTAGTTCACGTAGATCGAGAATATAAGTCGCTCAAGGATTTTTATACGTCACCAATGACTACGTACGTTCGAGATAATTCGATTGAAGAATACGATGATCCTGAACTTCAAAAACTGTTTAAAAAAAGCAAAATAATAAATAATGAATGGATATGCATGGAAAGTATTGCAATGCACAACAATGCAAATTGTATCGTGGATTACTATATAGCAAAGTCCGTTGTGAAAAGATATGTTAGAAGCGATGGTAGGGAAGCCTTGAAAATAAACAGTAATCTTCCTTTTCGCCATGATTTTATGGTCTTTACTTATGAAAAAGGATCGCCATTTTATAAAGAATTTGAAAAAATATTCCAATACCTAAAAGAATCGGCATTGCAGATTTATTTCTTATCAACGCAGCAAGGATTAAAAAGTCGCGTAGAAAAATTAAATGTTGCTGAAAATAGACAGCACCTTATACCCAATATTATACTTATGTTTGGCTTGACCATTGCGTTTACGGTTTTTGTAGGTGAATTAATTTATATTAAATATGCGTAAACAGCTTTTGTGCACTGTTTTAATCTCAAGTGTGTAACAATTACTTAATATAGGTATTTATTTTATAATAAATGATGATATTATGTACAATTTTTAAATGTCAGATTTAACCGATGATTGTATAATAATAGTTATGAAGTTAGTTTTACAGTGAAAGCTTGTAGCAAACTACTTACAAAAATAAAAACCTTGAAAATGTTTATTCAAATTGATTATTTTTTGTTACCACCAACCAATATGTAATTATTTCTGATTAGTTACTAAAGTAAAATAATAAAAAGTTTTTTGAAATCCTTTCAGATCCAACTGAACTGAACATCGGAAGATACAATAGATATTTGTCGATTTTTAAAAAATGTTATGAACCCTATTCAGTTAAAAATAAATATAAAATAATCAAAATAAAATGAAAGTGCGTTTATACCTCACTAAAAAGAAACTGAGAAAATATTAAAATAAAATGACCACATAAATCGAGTTGAAATTTTATCAAAACTTTTTCCTGTAGAAAAGAAAATGAAAGACGGGAGACGATAAAATGATTATTTTTAAGGAATAAAACGTACCTTCAGGATGACTTCCTCGGCAAACACGACGATCTTGATGTACTCGAACTCCTCGAGCCGCGTGAGTATCTCCTTCATCGGTTTGCTCTGCGATTTCTTGGCCATGGCGCATATTCCCACCAGCACCTGCTTGCCCTCGCCGTCGAGATCGTTGCCTCCCAAGCAGCCATCGTCGTTGACGCACCCGTCCGACAGTTCGCACTGCGAATAAAACCACGGGTTACTCGTATTTCCACGCGCTCACATAATTCGCGCATCTTTATTGCCTTTTTTTAATCGCCGCTAAATCACACTGAATAATTGATTCTCCCGCGGATTGTCGAGGGTATAGTCAAGAGCTGCCAACGGCGTGTTTTGACAGTGAGGATAAACATTTATTGTTTAGATTTTAAATTAAAGAGTCGTTAAAACTTGTCCAAATATTTGGACGTCTTAAATCAGATTATTAACGTCGTAAAGTTCTTTTTGCAGTATAGCGCTGATTTGGAAGTGTAAGGAAAGAATTTTTTTAATTTCTCATAAAAGTTAGAAATTTTATGTGAATCATTTTTACAAATTGTTCTGTAATTTGTTTATTAAACTTAAAGGTGATACGTATAACAAAATTCTCCCCATCTAATAAGTAATGCGTTGATTTCTTTACTATCAGCATTACATCATAATATGATTATTGTATCATAATATGATCATATTATGATATCACATTATGGTCACAAAATATGGTCACTAGTTGGTGACATGACCATGTATTATGGTGGATTTTCTACCAGGGATATTAATCATTACAGTCAGACTAACATTGCTATCGACTAAACGTAGTCAATTACTTAATTAAATCATTGTTAATAAATATTCATTGAATGTATTTTAATGTGATTAGTTAATTTTATATATTAGCGAAACAATTACAATTTTAGATTTCCCTGAAGATGCTTATGTAAAAATGAATTTCTAAACAGAGTGATTTATTGACAACTAGTCGGAAAACTTGATATGTTATAACTACTCTAACAATAAGTATTACATAATATTATCTTACGATAAATGAATTAAATTATTACTAATTTTTTAAATTGCTTAGAATTTATATTATGAATGCACTATTGGTCATACTTTTTCTATTTCAATCTATATAGTTACTCAACAAAAAAAACTAGTGGTCAATTTGAAATATTTACTTTTAAATAGTTAATCAACTAACGGCTAATATACGAATACATCTCGTAGAAATCGAGAAACAGATTGTGGATCCCTATACGTTCAAAAATTATGGTAAATACTTCCATTGAACATATGTACCATTTCACGAATTATCTGATTCATTGATAACCGTGGTTTACGCGGCTAACTCAACCATACGATATTATGTACACTATAATGTGTAATACACCCCGCTGAAATTGAACGGCATTGTCATCGGTACGCGTGCAAAGCCAAAGCTAATAGAACGCGCGCCGCGAAAATGACAGCGCGAATAATGTGTCTACGCTCCGGGGTTATTATAACAGTTTAATTGGCGTTAACACGTGTGCGCCGCGCGACCCGCGCGTACACTAATTATGCGGATGATTAGCGGAGATACCCCGGCATCATATGATGCCAGCGTTAATTCAAGAATAACCATACGCGACGGCTATCTTTAAGCCTGTCAATAAGCACTTAGGATACCGGCCAAAAATTTGCCGGGCTATAACAGTGTCGGTAAAGTGCGAAAGGTGTAGGACGCTTTAGCTGTACATTGGACAATAAATTCGTTTTTAAGAGATAAATTTTTTCGGACAAATTCATTCGCGTTTATAGAAATTTGCATGATGATCGTTAATTATGAGCTTGTAATAATCTTGTATATTTATGCATTCTTACTGTAAGAATAAAGGAAAAAATTGTTATGCTAAGTAACTTAATAAATAATTGCGAAAATATTTACTTATAATAGAGATGCACCACTCCCTTGCAATAAAAATTAAATATAAATCTATCTGATTTATAACAAATTATTTCCTTATAAAGTGTAATTAGCTATACTGACACAATTTTTAATTATAACTGAATATAGAATACATTATATTACATAAATAGTAAGTTGATGAATATAATGCAACCAGAACATGGAAATTTTTTTTTCAAATTTCAATAGTAAATTTAGTAATTCATAAGATTGAAAGACCGGTTGGGTAAAAATTGCACACAAAAGTCGCTATTTCTATAATGCTTATGTGTATAAATTTTACAACAAATAATATTAATTAATTATCTTGAGGTACAATAAATACCAGTAAACAAAAATGCATGGTTGCATTACACTTGAAACTCAACAACCAAGATTCATTATCTGTCGATGAAATAATAAGAGCAAAAGGAGCCCGCCGTTTAAAATTAGTATTAGAGTTATTAACTACAAAGTCACAGGCGGCATTAAAATTCGAGCCAGTCAAATGACACCACGTGGCGCATTGTGAAGATTCAGCTGCGCCGGGTTGCGCGTCGTCACCGAAAGCGTGCACCGCCGTGGCTGCCGGCCAGAAGGGGCCTCGTTTCGAGCGTCTGTTTACTCGGCGACCTTTCTATGATTCTACAACTCTACCTTCCTTTTTCGCTCTATTACTCAAACCAGCTGACTTACGAGTCTACTCGGCGTGTAGCTTTTCCATTACGCGCTCGAAAACATTGGGAGTATTTCGGCGGATCAGCTGGTTCTTTAATTCTTGAGGTATTACAGAATCACTATAAAATTTTTGTGTTATACTTTTAATGTAACGTAATGAAGCGAAAGTTAAGCATATTTCTTAAAAATGTAATGCGCACGCTGAAAAATGTTTAATTAAAAATTACTGTAGCCTTCGCTACGGCGAGGGCAAACTCGAAAAATAAAAAAAATAATATACAGTGACTAACAAACTTAACTCTAAATGTAGTAAAATTTAATTTATTTACTAGTCATTAGAGTACTTTTTTTATTTTTTTGACTTTGTTCTCGCTTTAGTAAAGACTGCAGTGATTTTTAATGGAGCATTTTTCTCCGTATTTGTTTTTACAAATAGTTAATTTTTATGTAAAATCATTAATTTTTTGTTACGCGCTTCAAAAATGCTTGTAATGCAAACAAACCTTTGTTATTTTTCACCGCGAAGATAAGGTTTAAGAACAATCGATGTGCATTTGAAATATACACGTGTTCTGAGAGAATTTTCTGGTAAAATTTACATAAAGATCGGCGAATACATATTACATTACCCAAAATAAAACGTAATTCTGAATATTTTACGAGAAAAGTTTTCATTTTTTAATAATGTGATTTTCATGAAAATTACAGTTTTTGTAAAAGGTATATTGACTTTCCCGTGAAAATTATTTTACTCAAAAATAAAAAAATCTCATCTGAAATTTTAATTTTCACGTTTACGTACAGTACACTCCTAATATTTTATTTGTTTTACTATTATACCCAAAAGCGTACAAAAATCTCTCATCTTCTAAAGTTTCGCGTACAGGATTCTCTCATTATTCTATCTGCCCAAAAAAACAAAAAGAAAAATCTCTCGTCCCCTCAAGTCTCACGTACAAGGCACTCGTCGCAGTAGCAGCAGGCGTCGAAATCCGGAATGTCGTCGGGTCCGTCCTCGGCATTCGCGTCCGCGCCCTTGTTGCGCCAGCGCCGCAACCGCCACCAGTCCTTCCACCAGGACCACTCCATCGCGCCTCAGCGCAGTTTTCTCATCGAGACCCCGGTCCTCGGCACTGCACTGACGCTAAACTTTTCGCACTTCGTCTTATCACTACGACGCCGCGACCTGGTGCCTCTACCGGCCGAGCGACGCTTACGCCGAGCACGACGAATCGGACGTTGGCCTTCGGGGCTTTATCTATATTAAATTTTGCGATAAGGATAAATTATGAAGTTCGATCAAATTTTTGGATGTAGTCTCGTTCCTAACAAAAAAAAGCATGTTTCAATGTACCAGTGAAAATTGTGTAGAATTTCAGACTCTTGGTAGTGTTCTAAAAGTTTCGCGCAGGATTGCAATGAAAAAAGCACATTTCGCGAGATCCATGAACAGAAAAATGATCGAAATTGATTACGAAAAAAAGCAAAACTTCATATTGTGCTTTTTTTTGCGACAAAATCTACGCTAAATGTGATTTTTTCAAAACTTCGAATCATTTTCTTTCCCGATAAATTTGAATCGTGTATTAGTTTTCGCGGCAAAAAATCGAAACGTGCTTTTCTTCGTTGGGAAAAATCAAACGTACTTTCTCCTCTAGGAACGGCGAAGTGTAGTTATGAATACCGCGTCTCAGAATGGATGCAGCGTTTTTATTTCGTTAACACGGTGATAGATTGGGTGAAGTGGATAATTAATGTATTTGAATATTCAAGAGCTTTTTATCCAACGACGCAAGCTTTATTTTTAAAGTACAATAATCACTTCTCCTTTCTCGCGCTTATCGCACTGAAGGCATTTTCTTGAAAGCACAGGTAAAATGCACTCGAAAGCTAATATCACTTCTTTGAAGTACCTGTTAACGTTTTAGTATCTCTTGACACCTTGTTACGTATGCCACTATTCACTTAAAGTTATTGCTCCTAAAGTTCGCTATTTTAACATTCGCGTAACGTCGCAAAACCTTTAAAGATAAAAAAAAATAATTCTAGTGCCGAGACATTTCTGTTTCCCAATAATCAATTAAAATTCAGAAAAATTTAGTTGAGTATTGTCTCATTTATTTAATTTTTGGAATATTTTTAAAAACTTTTCTTGTCATTTGTAAAATGAGTAACTAATCTATGTATCTCTTCAACAAAACTAAAAAATATCGAAAAATTATATAGTGTACTTATAAAATACGCTACTGTAATCAACAAGAAAGAGTTAAAAACAGTAAAATTCGTTCACTTCACAGACTCACTACAAAAAAGGTATTTAGATACAATAAAAACGTCTGCATTTAAAGCGACTCTTTGAACAGTTACTCAATGCTGAATGCGGCTCCACAGCACACCACGCTTTACAAACACCGTTACGAAACTTCCGAAACAGCCGAGTCTCTCTTCCCCCACGAAAATCGCGATCGGCTATATAAATCCACGATCCCGCGCTGAAAAGTTCCTTCCGCCCGCGCGGCGCACTTTGCGCAACATCCCGAGTGCATCCTGCCGGGGACTTTAATAACGCGGTGACGGCGCGACCGCGCGAATCTTCGCGCGCGCACAATCGGCCGACGCGAGGACCGCCTAATTCCGTCGAAAAGTGAGTCAAGGCTCGCTCGCGGCCGGCCGCCTCTTCCTCCTCCGCGCCACCCCCCTGCGGCTCTTTTGTAACGGCCGGCGCGTAATTCAATTTGGTATCGCGAGCGATCGACCCGTTAAACGCGCCGAGCGCGGGGTACGGACTCGCTGTTTAATTAACCCGCATGCGATCCTTTCTTTCCCCGTACCGACGCGAGTTTTATTGCCTCCCCCTTCCGCCTGTCCGCTTGCGCTTGCGAGAGTGAATCAGCCGCGGTGTAAACACGAAGTTCGCCAGGCAACGCGGAAAAGTACGGAAGCTAAGCTAAGTCCTTACTTTTTTTTGCGAGACGCGGAAAGGTACTGTTGACACAAGCGCTAAGATCGTAATTGGGCGGCGAATCTTTGTTTATCTGGATTCAAGGGAATTTCTGAAAGATTGCGCGACGATTTTTCTTTCTGATACCGGCTTTTGTCAATTTACAGCAGTAAAAATGGAGAAAATGAATTAAGAGAGAGAAGGATCGATCTGAGTGTCTAGTAAAAAGAATACTAATTACATTTTAAGAGATTCAAAATGAACAAAAAAATAATATTGTGCGTTTTAAAATGTATCAGTTAGCTATACTAATTTATTTGATTTTTCGAATTTACCCTTATTTTAGTAAAGGCTGTATATAGTAATTTTTAAAGCAACATTTTCTCCATTTTACATATTACGTATAATCACATTCAATAAAAGTTTGAATGTGATTTTTTTGAGTGTTAATTATTCTTCTGTATTTAACACTACTGTGTAATGAACCGCATTTTTGTACACTCGAACAGTTTAAGTCATTAGTGCTTTTTCAGATACCAGTCACACGCGGGCATACCTCTTATGTGTGCGACGAGACGCAATGCGCTACGTAATTCAATCTTATGTAAAGGAATGAACTAAAATCAATTTAGGCAATCGCGAATATTGATTTTCATATTATCGCGGGTAATGCCATTGAAAGCATCAACTGATTAATTTATTTGTGCCTTCGATCAAAATTAAATTGAACGCGAAAACAATTTAGCATCGAACGACCAAAATAGACGATTCGTTTATTATTACGCTGCGGACCTGCGCCAAATTGTTATGTATTATCAAGAGTAAACAATCGTTATCGATAATAATAGTTATTAAAAAAAAAAAAATAACAATAACGACGAAACCAACAAACGAAATGGATCGACACGTATGATATTTTAATCATTTTTTAAATGTAGTTTAGTAAATTTTAAAGTGCATTTTGGAAGTGTGTAAATGTAACAGAATTTAAGCTGCATTAATTTTTATTACAATTTTGTAACAATTAGAAAAATTGTAGTAAAATTTGCTAATTAATTATAACTAAACTACTTCGTATTATATTTCTTAGAGGTATAAACAGTATTTATTGAAAAGAACATAATACATAATATTAAAAGTTATGCATACAATCAAGTAATTACTTTTAACCCATTTTTCCATTCAAAAATAAACAATTTAAACCGCAAACTTTATTTTTGAATCTTCTCTGAACCTCTATATTCATACAAACGTTACCCAACCGCCTAATTAGAAGTAACGGTCAATAAACTCGTTTCGCCGGTAAACAAACTGCGCGTTTAGAGCGATGGAAAAATATCCGCGGCGGAAAACACCTATACTCGCGATAAGAGGCCGCTCTTCGTAACTCAGGTAGATATAAGCGCGACCCTTTTTTTCTTGTTCCCCTCTCCCTCGCGCGCATTGCATGCAGATTGCGAGGCGTTATCACTTGAAAGTCTGCCAAGTTCGAGGCCGCAGTAGCGCGCGCGACTTTTGTCGCCACCTTACCGTCTCTTTTTTGCACCGACTCTTTGGTCGATCGAGTGGTACACTTTTTTTTTTGGTTCGCGCGCGCAGATCGCGGATATCGAGAGACCGACTGCATTGCGCGGTTAGTCGAGCATCGGGGATATATATAAGTACATCCTTAAGTGAAATCGAATTGTGACACGATAAAAGATAGTAGAAGATTAGACGCCAATCCAATCAGGTGAATAATCATTGTTTTCGTGTACTTGATCGATCGATTAGTGAGTAAGATTATTTGTACGTACAAAATTATTGGAAATGTTTAGTGCATTTTTTTTGATAATTCGATCGCGATTTGTAATGGAACGAGAGTCAAGAATGTTTTTGAGACGCTGTAATTTGTGTTGAAAGAAATCGATTAATTACTCATTTAAGACTCATTCACGAGTGACGAAAATGTATAGATTGGATGCTCGAGCGATTAGTCGTCATTAATTTCAATTATTTGGAGGAAAACGAATTTTACCATTTTTGTTATTATAGTAGTAGTTGTATACAATATAGTAACAAACTAAAAATTACATTCATCACCTCTTTTATGAGGGCATCATAAAAAAAAACTATAAAAATAAATTAATTAATGAACAAAGAAGAATGCTAAAAATGCAGAAAATCCATTTTCTGTTTTACTCTGTATTTGCACGAGACAAGATAACTTTCCTATCAACGTTCACGCCCAAAGTAATATTCGCGTCAGTGCACACACTGTTATGAAGTCTAATAATAGAAGCTTGCAAATTTTTTTCTTTATGATCTGACTTTACCTTCTTCAGACGTTGGAAATGATTAAATAAAATTTCCCCTCAAAGACAAATGCAAACTTGCGTCAACTTGGGGCTTGATATGCATATCTACGCGCAAAATCTTTGTTTATTTAAAAAAAAACTGCGCAAAATATTTAAATTTCTGGTTTACTGCACTGATTCCTTTAATCTACTTTATTTTTTTAACTGCACTCATCTAATTAACCTTTAATAACAATAAAGAATATAAAAATGATTTTTTTTACTTATTGTGCTCTTATTGCAAGCAATATCAGGTAAAGCAATCATTTCCAATTTTCATTAAAACACAGTTGATATGATGATTTTCTAAAATCATTTTAAACTTGAACTTTCAATTTTCTTTATATTACAGGAAAGAGTTTGCGTGCACTGCGAGAGAAATTTATTGCATTATGAGAAGAACCTTGAAACCAATTCTAGGATATTTTCGTACTTGTACAAAAAAGAATCATTTTTATACAACGTCAAAACTAGTTCGCAGTATCTATAACATCGGCATGAATATAAATGCTCCATTTTACTTCTAACTAAACGCATGACATTACAATAGCTAAACTCATTGAGGTAATTTTCGCGTAAAAATTACGGTGAAATTCTTTGTAAAAATGACGGAAAAAACGTAATCGTGAAACTGGAAATTTTTGCAGAAAAATTACTATAATTTTTACCTGAATCTTTCTGGTCACGGATGCTTCGTAATTTTTACAGAAAAAGCTCCTTAATCATTACGGATAAAGCTCGTTTTACGGAGCTTTTCGTACCGTTGAAGATTCAGATAAAAGTAAAATTTTTTCGCAAAAATTACCAGCATTGCAAATCATCCAACAATTACATTTTTCCACGTAACTTTTACGTTAATCTTCACTGTTCTCTCGGTACAATACAAAGCACACAAGAAAAATCTTTCTCCTAAATACAACGTCGCGCGTCACCCTGCAATTCCGCGACCATCACGCGAATGTTATTTGCTCCGCGCCTCAAGCTCCCACAAAAGACACAATTAAGCATCCACTTTTTTTATTACCGCCCGCTCAAAATCAGCCGCAAACACAGTGCGCAACGCTTGACAGTCTACCCTACCTCCGCGTGACCGCGGCACTCGTCATCAATACAAAGCCCGAAATCGCAAAGAAAAGCACGCGCGTGCTCGCCACTTTCACCGCGTCGGGGCACACTTTGTTATTACAATGATACACACTCGCACGGGACGCAAAACAAATCGAATGAGCCGCGCGACGCGTGCAGCCGCCTACTCCGCGGCGACTCGCGCTCAACTGCCGCGAGTGTGTTTTCCCATTGAGGAGAGCCGCGCCAGCTGGCCTTGCCCGAGAGATACGCGCGCGATCGCAGTGCGCCCCGCGAAACGCCTACTCGCCGACGAAATTCGCGGCTCCGATGCGCAGTGTTTATTGTCGGCCCCCGGCGCGTCTTTCTTTCATCCTTTCTTTCAAGCGCTTTCTTCGCCGCTGCGCGCGTGATTCGCTTTTTCTTACCGCGCGCGATCAGCGACCGCGCGGATTCGCGCGCTTATCTATGTGGGTAAGTGTGTCGGTCAGTTTGGACAATGCGGCGATTGTAATCTGAGGTTGTTAATTGTTTGTTCTTTTTTTTTTTGAGTGATAATTTCGTTGATTGTTTGTAAATTTACGAATGTTTGTGTTGAATGGTTGACATTTTTCAATTGTTACAGATGATACTCTAATGTTTTGGTTGTCTTCTTGTTGTAAGACTACAAAAGTAATAATTAACGTATTTCTTTTATTTATTTGACAGAGTAACAAATAAATAATAAAAAATGTAAATATATATTTATATTTTTTTGTATATTTAATTATATATTGTTAAATACTTTATTAATAAAGATTAATCTAGTTCTGCATTAAGGACTTGAGCTTGTTAAATTTCAATAAATAAATATAATATAAATGTAGTTATTGACAAAAATTCATCAAATTTAGTGCCTTGGCTTGAAAGCCTCTTTAGGATTATTAATCATTTTTAATTGTTATTTTAATTCGAGATGTAATAATAAATTTTGCGCTTGATCGGTGACAAAATTAACATTAGCGTCACTGCTTAAAATTAGTGGTAATTTATGATCATTGCCGTGTGTTAGCGAATATTCCTTTTTTGAAAACAATTAAAATTTTTTTGAAATACTACTCATTTGCAATTTTTATTCGATCTTATTTTAGTTCGATATTAAATTTTAATTACTTTGCTGGAATTAGGTATTCGTTTTTTGTTTATTGTTACAGAAGGTGTAATAAATGAAAATAAAGGGGATCTTTCTGTAGACTAATTTAGATTCCCCAAGAATCGTGAATCGAGAATCACTGCACAAACATCCTCTTTTAGTTGCGAGTTCGGCGCAGTTCTGGTGCGAATTTCCGCAGCAATCGTTTCTCGAAAGATAGCTTTTTTCATAATGCGCAAAAGAGTAGTGCCAAACCTACTTTTTGGTTCACATTTTAATTTTTTGTTTTAATCTTCAAACTACAGGAGTCTGACACTTTGAATAAATAGAAAAATAATGTTATTTATCGATTTAAAAAAGATTCATTATTCTAAAATAATGAAACATAAATCGTACCCTGATCGACAACGTTAAAGTGTTTCAAAGGCATTTTCTAAAAGTGGACTAAATTTACAGCGGTACAGCACAATTGATTGCGCTCAACGTTTCTCGCTTAGATAAAATTCATCACGAACAGCATTCGATATAATCACATACATTTGTTCGCGCGATAATGACCACTGCGGTCCAGTAACAAATGAGCTTTGCAACCACGCAACTGCAATTTAATGCCGAATGACGCGGTGCATGATTATGAATAAAAAATCACATTTGGCCTAATAGCGTTTGACTCAATGTTGACTTAAGCGTAAGGACTACTCATTAGTTATTATAATTCAAGTATTTATTTAAGCGATGCAATCGACGGTGCACAGTCGATTTTTGGCAGAACTTCATCGCTTCCAAGTGACCACTTTTAAAAAGAAATGTAATAAAAAGACGGAGGAAATCGTTTTAAGTATTACATATCACAATTAAATTTGGAATTAAATAGTATAATCGAATGTTTTTATCAATTGCATTGAGAAAACATCTAGTAAAAATTACTACACTGTCTATAGAAAAGTGGATACAAACTGACATTGTGGCGAAAAATTATTATGCGCTGTAGTATAAAAATTTTCTATATTTATAATAAATTATGCTGAATTCTATTGTAAAGTCAGTCTGTGGCCTCTTTCCTATACCGGTTTATAAAGCTTACTAGTATTTTTTCTTAGGTGGCAATTAATGTCCAAAAATTATTATTTGTCAAATCTTCTACTGTAAAGAAAATGTCCTATTGTAAATTGAACGATGGCAATTTAAAAAAGTTAAAAATATAGTTCAGTGACTAATCAATTTTACTATAACAAACTTTTTTAATAAAAGTACACTCAAATTTAATATAATTATCAAAATTGATAACCACTCTCTCTAAATTTAAATAAGTGAAAATCATCCATATGTACTTATTTAATGTGCACACCAGTCGTTCAATTATTTGAATAAGCGAACTATTCACATTAAATAAGTGTATATGGATGAATTCGAATAAATGAACGACTATGCACATTAAACAAGTGCATACAGATGAATTTCACTTATTCAAATATAGAACGCTGTAATCTCCAATCTTCATCAAATTTTTGAGTTTATAGCGTTAGAAAACACCATACTAATTTTTAATGCCATATTTGTTTTGTGAATTAGAAATGAAAGGTCTTTAAATTATCAATTTTCTAAAGTATATTTAGTAATAAACTACAACAACTTATCCCGTAATTAATAAGTAAAACCATTTAATAGGTAATTTTTAACCATTTTTTACGTAATTTATCTTAATTACCTCCCGCAGACTCGCACTCGGACAAGCAAACTCCGCAAACGCTCATAAGCTCTACGCGAATGGCACAACAACGGGCCTAAAATCGTCCCGCAGTCGAAATCGAGCGATCGCGCCCAAACAAAGGCACAAAGAGAACCGCGAGGCGAAAATGCGCCGGAGGCTCGCCGCGCGGCCCCTGCAGATTAGCCGCGACGTTTTCGCGTGCCGGCCTTTGCATACAACGTCCTACGATTTACGCGATCGATACGCGCGCGCCGCGTGCGCTGCCCGCCTCGCGCGCGCTTTTTCCACTCGGCGGATTATTTTTGGAGCGAGCTATCGCATGATTTCTGATTCGACTGATTTACTTCGCCGCTGTTTGTTAGAGACGATGATGGAGTGCTTTATTAAATCTATATCGCCTAATGAATATTTTCTTCAATTCTCTAGGTGATTTCGTGGAGTGCGCAAGCTTTGTAGTACTTATTTTACAATTTTTGTTATAATTACGTGGAGAAAAATGGTTCGTTAAAAATTAATGTAGTTTTTATATAATTTAAAAAATTAGTATTGTGATTAGTCGATTTAAACACATTTATATTAAATTTTATTGTACTTGTACAGTAAAATTTACTAGTCGTTATACTATGATTTTTCCAATTCGTAATCGCTTTAATAAAGACTATAGTAGTTTTTAATGCAATACTTTTTTTGTGTGTATTATTAGATTCATTAATATGTATAAGTAACTCTTCTTAAATTTTTTATTTCAGTCTCAACAAACAATAAGTGCAGATCGATAGGCGAATTAATTATTATTAATGTTATAATTATATAATAAGATTACGAAATTGGTATTGCATACTACTATAGCCACTGATATTACGCGCCGAGAAATTAATACGGTATATTGATAATTATTTCATTTTGTCCGTATTATACTTCAAACATTAAATATGTATCGTATCTAATCAGGCCAATTTTATTTTAAAGATATACTTCAGTATCTATATAAGCAACAGAATAAACATCGCAGTTAGTAACACACATGTAAAAATCGAATATTAATGTTAACACTGTTTATTAATAATTAACGATTATTAATTATAAAATAATTTTTAACATAGTTAATTAAAATAAAAAAGCTTCGAAGACATAAGTATACATAAAGCAATTCTCAAGTACCTAAATAAAAAGTAGCGAATTTCTCATCAAAATAAAAACTCGTACTCCAAAAAATCTCACGACTCATCGCGATCTAAAGTATATATGCAAAAACGATCGCACACTCGCTCGGTAACGGCGGTACAAAATAAAAGTACAGACACGGCGATTTTCCCGCGCGCGGAGCTCCGGAGACTTCGCAGCCTCCTCCAAAAGGATTATACAGGGAGGGCTTCGACATACCCTCAGCAAGGAAGTCCTGTAGGGGCTCAGGTAGACGTAGGGCAAGAAATCGTCGGCGTCGGGCAGCGGCGACAACAGCGGAGGCTCGAGCTCCTCGGCCATCCCCGCGCGTGCTCCTATAATACGGCTGGCAGCTGATCGCGCGCGCGCCTCGCACTGTTATCGCGCCGCCCGCGCCGCAGGCCCAAAATTACCGGCAGCGCCGTCGCCGATAGCGAGGCGCCTTTTATCCCCCCCCGGCTGCGTCTCTTCCCTTTCCCAGCCGGCGTTTCTCTCCGCGTTTTCCTCCCGCGAGTATACACGCGGAGTGCCGTCGGGGATTCGCACACTGGGGGCGGATTGATTTTCCTCGGCTTTGCGTAATTGGCGGAGTGTGTGTACGACGGCGAGATTCGCGGCGCGATGATAAATATTGGATTAATCGAGGAGAGAGATACGCCGAGCTCGCTCTTCCTGTTTGCACGCGGCTGCGGTGTCCGACGAGATTACGCCGGTTCAATTAGGCGGTTGCGTCATGGGCTGGAAGAATATCGCGATGTTGTTACCTAGTGCCGCTTTGAGGGATCTCTTAAACAATGGAGCAAGTGCCGCATTCGGCGATACAGGTATAACCGAAGTAACGTTGTGATCGTTTCGATACTTACGTTGGTTCAATGGATTTTTAACTTTTTAGTGTGATTTAGATCTAATTTATGAGTATTGTTGTATTAATGATGATAAGAGAATGCAATTCACCTTGATTAATGCTACTCGTGTTATCATTTTAATGAATCACTAGTTTTGGAGACTAACTAATCTATAAAAACAACATGCTTGATTTGATTAATTCAACGGTGTTATTTCTAATTCTATCTGTAGTATGATTCGACTTGTGAAATTAAATTATCAAGCTTTTTCACACAAAACAAAAGATTTACTTGTTGTCACTCTTTAAAAAATAAAAAAATCAAAAAACGGGAGAGTACTTATTACCATGAATTGGAGCCAGTAGGGCTCAACATCGTCTACATCATAATTAATAAAACAAAATTCCCCTGACGATGGTGATTCATTTCTATTTTCCATATTTCCTTATGGATTGGATTGATCTTTTATTTGGTTTCCTTTTACAAAAATTTTATTTTTAATTTTTAATTTAGCATTATATTATAAAAATTAATGAAGTATATTTTAGTCTCAATTGGTTTATTAAATTATTGCAGTTGATATTTTTAGCTTTGGAATAAAAAGCAAGTGTTGCAACTTACCAGATTAGATGAACGATACAGTGACGAACCCACAGGGCCTACAAGCCCTGGTTGTACAGATCCGATATCACCTACGTAAAAGATCGGTTGGTTTGTTGCGCTCCTAAGTCCCTGTATAAGAAATAGGTATTATGTTAATATATTAATTAAAATAAAATCAGTTAATTATCAGTAAAATATTGGTTCCCTGGTAAAAATAGTCGATTAATAATTACTCCAAAATAACAAAATAAAATTAATAACATGTAATAATTCTTTATATTAAAATTTATATTTAATACTTTTAAATGATCCATTAAGACTTATTTATCAAAATTAGTGCAAAAAATATTACCTGATAGCCATGTTCCAGCTCAGTGTATGACATGTCAAAACGACTGTCATTGATAATAAAAATAATTCACGCTCCAGAGACAAAACTGGCCTCTTCCTGTTATCACTCGGTTTTTAAATAAACCTGTAAAAAAATTTATCCAATTAGTAAGAATTCAATTCATAATTTTATTTTTTACCAATTATAATTAATCAGTAATTCATGTTCGTAAAAAAGTTATCTAATTGATATCTGCAATCTTAGACAAAGAACATAAAATTGAATATTTAGGTGCAATCATTGATCTTGAAGTAGAGTTGCTTAATCACATGTAACAATAAAAACTGCACGCATTAAATTCAATTAGAAATGAAACAAGTCCAATTAACAAAATCAATGAAAAGGAAACACTGACAGGCGCAAAAATATCTTGCTACTAATCTCAGTGTCAAGGTAAAGATTAGAGATATTTTTAACTATTGCCAGCTTTCCACCATCTCTGCAGGTTGGCTTTGTACCGCTTCGACGGGAAAAAGACGAGGCACGAATCCTCGCGATATCTGCTAACCTTCCTGGTTACGTTGCACACTGCGAGCCACGCGACGGCGACAAAAAATTCGCATAAACAGTGGAAGATGGGATTTCGTAGCTGCGGTGCGTCAATCGACAAATAAGGGGTTGCGGGAGACACATTCACATATGCACGACCACTAAAACGGATGGACGAACATCGCATAACTCGCGCGGATATACTGGCCAGCCCCAAATTGAAAGGGTGTGCCTTCAATGACGGAATTCGCCCCCAATGTTTTGAACTTTTTTATGGACTACCAACTTGACGGAGCGACGTAAAAAACGTACATTTTTCAATCGTTCGTTAATTCAGGGTGTATTTTGCAAAAGTACGATTCGATTGCTAAACTACTGTGGAAACAATTACATTGTCGTTGCAATTGAATCAAGAATGAAACATTAAATAATTAAAGTGCTCGTAAAACAATGTAGAGTCGACTTAAAAAACAATCGATACCCCTAGTAAATTTTATCCAGTTTCTAGTAACTCAAGAGAATTGCACAAAGAAAGGTAATGTTTGAAAATAGATTATTATTAACGCGTAATTATGGAAGCTAAATTATCGAATTTATTATGAAATGAATTTGCATTTTAAAATTTGTAATTATTGAAGAAAATCAATACAGCTGCACAAGTAAATATAGGTATTTCTGCGCAGGTGTAAAGATGCGCTAGTAACTCTGACACTCTCTAGCGCACTTTTTAAATGCCAATTTTATGTCTTATATTTTACTGTTTGAAAGTTTTTTTAAAGTTATAAATGCAATTTCGACTGTAACTTATAGTAATTATAAAATTTATATTTATTAATTATTATAATTATCTATGTCGAAAGTTTCATTTTCTTTTGTGAATATAAGTTACAAAATTAAATTTTTAAACAAATAAAAAAATCACAAAACTGCGCAAATATCAATATTAGTTACTATTCATACATAGAAGGCTCATAAATCAAACTAATTTAAATATTTTGTAACACCAATTTCTTGAGAAAATATTCTAACTAAAATCAGTTAACTAACTAAATAAAATCAAATTAGATCATAATTAAAACAATTAAATTATAAATTAATAGACTTTTCATTAAATATTGTTTAAAAATAGTAAAATAAATGATCTCCCTTTCTCGTAGACATTTATTTTAAATTAATTAAACGTTCAATTCGATAAAAAAAAAGTGTAGGATAAAAATAAAGGTGCATTTCGCAATAGTGCATACTGCATAATAATTTCAAGCAAAGTAATTATATCGTATAAATCTTGCCATCTACGCCGTACGCGTCTAAAACTCCATTTTCTAAGCGCACTTTCCCAATGCAAGGCTGCGGCGATTCAGCGAGCGGAGCGCCGATGCACTTTGACAGTCGACGACAACAAACATTAGTGACCCACACATCGGCGGCGCAAAAACACGACGGCCGCGCGCGGCGTACTTTAATCTCGTAAGCGCGTTTGCGAGTGCAAATACACAAGTATTACGGTATACGAGTTGTTGCTTCTCGCTTCTGAGGCTTCGGCGGCTCCCCGCACGAAATTTTTATCCGCGCTGAGTACGCCGCGATCGGTCACCGCTAAAATCGTGCAGTGTACGAGGCGCGCTCGACGCAGGCTCCGAGAGGCGAGTGCACAGTGAAGAGGCGACACGCGCGGACGGAGAGGAGAGGAGAGATTAGAAAGAGAGAAGAATCTCGGGGGACGAGAGGAGAGAGAAAAAAAAGCGGAGGCGCACCGATGGCGTCGTCGAACCCAGCGTCGACGACGAGCTATGGTAGTCCGCGGTGCCGAGGGCAGTGAGGTGCAGGCAAGCGGAGCCAGTATCAACAACAGCGGGGCAGCAGCACTCTCCACGTCAGCTCGCACGGTCTACGATGATTCGCGTCCCCGGGCACGATGCTGCAGTTCTTTAAGAAAGCTGGTAAATACGGACTGCCTCGTGTGTGCATTTTCGTCTCTCGACACGCGGGCGAATTTTTCACGGGGTCGCGGGGGCGTGACACATAACCTGTCGTCCCGCGACGCTGACCCCCTTGCGTTTACCTATGTGTTTACCTGCGTACTTGTTGAGTGCACTTTGCGAAATCGGTCAATTGCGACATGCACCTTCGCTTCCTCGATCGCATGAATGGAGGGATAAGTACTATAGTGGGAGGAGCGAGTTTTCTTGCGCGGTACGGGATTTCGCGTGGATTGATTCTTGAGGGGACTACTTTCACGCGATTTGTTCTTTCGTAAACTCCTGTCCGTTTGGTGTACTTTGTTCGATTTACTTTTTATTCACTTTGTTATTGCTTTGTGGCGTGGAAAATGACATAACCTAGATTGAAAAATTCATTCTTTACCTTTGATGGAGTGGGATTTCCTTTTTAAATTGACCTTGTGTACGTACGTACTTTATCTTGGATCAAGGGGAAATTCCTCATGATTATTTTGCTGAAGTAACTCTGTAGATCGGCAACACTTTGCTGAAATAATATTAAATTTTTACATCAAATATATTTTTTAAATATTATTACTTTTTAAAAATAATAAAACTACATTTTTACTTATAATTTATCTTACTTTTTAGGATACAAAGATAGGCCTAGATCTTCACATAGTTCTCCCGCAAAGTCTCCAACAGGTTCAGGACATCTTTTCAACGATGGTTTTGTGGGTGCTTCCTGCGTGGCAGGACCAAGCTCATTATGCAGCTTCGAGGAGGAAGAGGAAGACGATGTGTTTGAAGAAGAAAACAATCCAATCAATACCTTCCGCTCGCAACTTTCAAAATCGTTACCTGAAATCTTGTCAGACAAAAGTGCACTTGGATACTTTATTCAGTATATGGATTTCCGTAAGGAAGTTTCAGTGATTAAGTTTTGGTTGGAAGTCGAATGTTTTTGTGGTGCTTACTCTACGCAAGAGTCTCTTAATGAGAACAGGAAATCTAGAGAGCTTATTAATCCTACAAATGATTCAGAAAATGTTGATAATTGTGCCTGTAGCATATCTACCAGCATCAGTGATTTGGAACTTGATGCTTTGTCATTAGATAGTAGTATTAATAATAATGAACAAAGTTTGGTAAGTTCATTTATTAGACAATTTTAAAGTAACACATAATACGTAAATAGAATAAATTTTTAATTTATTACTTTTTTCTTTTAGTCGATGCAAAGTTCTACAAATGAGATAAAATCAAATTATATTCCACCAAAGAATAACCCTATAGTCAACAGTGAAAGCAAAAGAAATTGTAAATTTGGAAAATGTAAAGGATCATCACTGTTTCAGGATGCAATGCGCATTTATAGAAAATATCTTGTAAAGGATATTCTTAAGACAGTTTGTATTCCTGAAGAATTAAAAACAGATATTGAAAAAGCAGTAGTGAATGAGAATGCTGAACTTATATTAAAATATTTATCCGAGGCCCAGAAAATAGTTTATAAAGTCTTAGAAGATGAGTGAGTAATCAATTGAATTTGATTTATTTGTTTATATAGTTTTTGGCAATAATTTTCATGAAATTTTTTAGATATATCAATGATTTTTTAAGAAGTGATTATCATTGCAAACATCAAATTGATGTTTTAACTAGTGGAAGTGTGCAACTACCAGACATATTATATAACGAAGCAGCCTTTTTCTATTTTATGGAGGTACTATTAAATTTTAATTATTTACTGCAGCAAATAACTCTCAAAATAACTTATGTAATAACTTATTTGCAGTTTATGGAAATAGAGAATAAAAGAGAATTATTAGATTTTTGGATGACTGCAATGAATTACAAACAGAACTTGTTGGGAAAAGGAAATACAGCTGATCCAACTGAGGCCCAAACTGATGCTCTCATTATTTATGATAAGTAAGTAATCTAATTTAGCAAATAAACATATTCTTATACAAAATATATAAATATAATATTTTATAATATAAAAAAATTTTGTATAGGTATTTTAGTCTACAGGCCACAATGCCTTTAGGTTTTAGTGATAAAATTCGCTTCGAAGTTGAGCAAAATATCTGTAGAGAGGATGGAAAAGCTCCTCAACCTGACTGTTTTGATCGACCATGTCAAATTGTTCATAAGTTTTTAAATAGGGTTAGTTATATTATCACATATAAATATATATGTCTTATTCAATTACTGATTTAATCTTTTAATTTTTAATGTTTCATTTTTTCAGCATTATCTTCCTACTTTTTTACAATCTCAATTATTTTATAAGTATTTATCAGAGTTAATCAATAGCGTCCAAAGTAGTCAATACTCTGTTTTTCATCCTCCTATTAGAAGAGCAGGTAAAATAATTTACTAAGCTAATGATTTTAATTTAATGTGCTTATTTATTTAACTAAATATATTTATTTGTTTATAGAATCAGATTGCAGCAGTGAAATTAGCTCTGTGAGCAACTTGACAAGTCCTACGCAGTCAAGTATTGAAGAGAAAAGACAGTTAAAATACAGTTCATCAATGAATGGAGGTATGAACATTGATACAAAACAACTTTATGATCCTGATTCATTATGGAGAAGAAATAAGTGCAGGTATTTCTAATAAATTTAATCATATTTTGAAATAAATTAATAAAAATATTAACATTTTTAAAAACTGTTTTTAGTTTGAGTGTTGGTTACGTTGATAATTTAGGCAGATTTGTTACTGAAATAGAACCCGATCCATGTCGTAAAAATGAAAGAGAATCCCGTCTCTCCCGAGCTGTTAAAAGACTAGTACATATAGAACAAGACAAGGTAAATTAAAAATACAAGTACATAAATGTAGAAAATTATAAATATCTTAATACTTACATTCATTTTTAGGCTAAGGAAGAATCAGCATGGAAAATAGCTGAAATGATTGTACGTGATGTAACTTCCTTAACACTTGGTGCTTCAGATCTTCCTTCTTGATAGGACTGAGTCAAAGCTGCCTAATAAGTAATCCCTGTTTTATTTTGTTCTTTTATATTTATTGTTTTATCTTTTAATTTTGGGATTTCTTTCAAATTAATTTCCATTTTAAACAAAGCTAATATTTTTGATAAATTTTAACCAGTGAAAAATTTTAAAATCTCCGATATACATTGAGCGCTTGATTATTATTGATTATATACTTTAAAGCACAAATTTTTTTCGTGTAAATCGTATTTATATTTAATTTTAGTATTTTATATCTCGTAGCTTTTTTAAACTTTTTTTTAAAAGAGTAATTTGATATTATAAATGAAAGTGACACTTCCGTCAAAATGAGATTATTTTAAAGTATTTGTATTTTCTAGCAAATGGTAGAGTAACTATTAAAAATTTAGACTATAATATTTTCACAAATACGACACTAAAATAAAGAAAATAGAACATAGGTCACTATTTGTATTGTGATACGCGTTAAAATTAAGACATAATTATTTTACATTTATCAACGAGTAATTGAGGTCTGATAGTCCTATCAATTATTATCGTCAGTAGAGATACTACGCATAAGTGTACTACTTAAAAATGAAACTTACTCTCAATGTAGAATTTTCAAAAGTATTTAGAAATTAAACGATACGTAAAAGAAATAAACACACAACAGAATTAGAGTAAAATTTATTTGCGTATAAAATTTACGAATATCTATTTTCTTAACAGTAAAATTTTTTACACGGTGCTAAACTAATAAACTCAGATGGCGATTGAAATGTTACAATATTATTTATAATGAAAAAGAAAAATATTAATTAAAATATAAACGTTTGTATATAACACACATTCGTTTCGACGTTATCGCGCTAAACATCTATACAAAACTAAAATAATGTAAATAATAAATAGCAGTCACAATATAATCTGCGAGCTGTACAAAATTAATCATATCTGTATTTAAATGTATATATTATTGTAAAAAATCGTGATAATAGTTGGTTTGGAATGAATAAAAATATATGTATCTCTATACATACGCATTTCAATAGCAACCTCCTCAGAGTTCACTTTCTCTGCAATATTCGTCTAAAAAATACCTTAGCAAAAAAGATCTTGAAATCTTAGTTTGTACTTCTGTAATTTGTTCGATTTTGTTCACTTGCACTAATATCGGCACAGTAACTTTCGAAAGACACGTTTTAAACGTTCAAGACCAAGCTTACGTATAATATCACAGCTTACTCTTACAACGAAGACGAGCCATTGATGCTCGTGTGCGGTGTGCACCTATACTGCGTGTTCAGCAGTGGAGACGATTCCGTCGCCTCAGAACTAGGGTCACTGTGTCCGAAATAATGTGACTTCAGTCTCTTGAGTTTGTAACACCACTCCAGTCGAAATTTCTCCTTTCTGCCCCATCTGTTGTACACCAGTGCGTTGAAGAATGCTTGAAGAGGATTCGTCACTGCCTGTATTAAAAATTGTGTTAAAAATTTTGTCATTCGATTCAACAAGTGCGTCGGTCATTTATACGTTGAAACATAGTCAAATATTACCATGATATACCACAAGGTGATGATCACTTTGACGGGCAAATGGAACCACAGCGTCCAGAGGAGAGCACCGTTCAACAAGTTTGGTATCCAGCAAACATAGTACACTATATTCGTCATGGCGAATTTCAACCTGACGCTCTGGACCAGCTTTCTCTCTCTCCCGGTCATCTGCGCCATACTGCGCGAAACTACGTTCTGCAGATCCCGCGACGACGAAATGTACAGGGCTGGGTTGACAATCATGACAATAGCGAGGAGAACGTAGGTCGACAGGTAGTTCGGCAGGATGCGCAGCACCGTCGACGATAGCGAAGTTAGACTGTGGCAACTGTGCAAATCGGCTTTTTTATTCTTAGGGGATAATTTTGCTCCAAGGAGCTCCGCAAAGAAGTTTATGAATAAGTTTGCAAATTTAAGAAATAAGCTGCGATTGTGTAATACTACCTATACAATATAAATGCAGCTTATTCCTTACGTTCGTGACCTGGTTCTTTTAAGTTAGTCCACCGGCTGTAGTGATATTCGAATTACATAAGATGTCAATTAATATTAAGGAGCAATGTTTACAAAATTTAAATTACGTAAAAAAGAAAATAATGTAAAATGCGAACTGCGATATAAATAGCATAAAAACAAGCCCTCAGAACTTACTACGCGTATTTTCTTGGATTCACATTAGTCTCACATGAGTTTTTTAACGTCTATGTTCAAACATTTCACAGATTTAGTATACAAATTGCAAGTTAAAAATCTGAAATTTTGGAGCTTTATAACTTATTCTTTTACCGCAAACTGTCGGTGAACTATCTTAAACTCAGTTCCTGCATGATGCCGAGGCTTTAGAAATATTTTAACAAAATAATTTACTTTGCATCGGGAACATAAAGGATGGTGAGACCGAAGGTCGTGAGAATCGCAGGGCAGATCCAAGCGGCAATGTGGTACCAAAGCGGTCGACCAACTCGTTCGCCCAGTAGTAATTTCATGTCGATGGCGTAGCACAACGTCCAAATCCACGTTGCCATGTAAAAATACTGCGTCCACGCCTGCAATATTAATTAGACTTATTTTTACTTTTCTTTCTTAACTGAAGGATCGATTCACTTGATAAAACACATTACGGATGAAATGGCACAGAAGACAACGTTAGACGTGTCGTCTTCCATCGGCATAATTGACCTGAAGTTCATCCAGAGTGCGGATCTTATGAAAACACCTAGCAGCAAAATTGTATGGATTATTAAGTGAAAAAGATACGGTCTAGATTTAAAAAAGTGCCAATCAACCTAGTGCAGCGAATAAATCAGCTACTGCGAGCCAGACGATAATTTGCCTGCCTCTGGCTGCGGAAAAGCCTTGCCAACGATGCGGTATATTTGACGCTTGACGGGGCAATATCTGTAATTAAAAACTTCAATTTTTTAAAAGACACTTTGTATGTGCATATGACAATATTTACGCTTGCTTGTAAAACTAAAATTAAGCGTAATACTTGTTGTGTAATGAAATACCTTATTTTTAGAAATAGTAGAAGTAAATACTTCGTTTTTATTTATAAGATAATGTATTATGTCCTACATAGCGACTATTTTTTTCAAAACTGAATTAAGTAATTCTAGATTTATTGAACTGTTTGCGCCTTAAAAAAGATTTAAAACGCAATATTCTGAGAAACGTGAAAAATTAATTCAGATACGTCTGTAATCCTGAAAAGTCCAGAAGACGTATATATATAAATGTAATCTACGTGCTACTACTACTTATAATTTTTAGTATCATTTAAGTCAGTTTGCCTAAATTACTCCCAAAATGTGAACGATTGAAAAGCGAGCCAATCAATTTTTTCTAAAACAAAGTGATTTTTGTATTATGCGACAGCGAAGAAAACAGAAATACCACGCGCTCGTTGTTTGCCGACTCAAGCTCGCAAATAAAGAAGACGCAATAAACCGATTGATCAATCAATCGCGCAGTATACACCCGTCGCGCCGTTGAGTCAGATAACGAAAAAAAAGAGAGCCCGAAGCCAAGCTCGCGCGCGCCTTGGCAGCATCTTCCCACATCTCTTACTCGCGGATATACACACAACGGCCGCGTCGTCCGCGCGTCTCTCGCTCCGTTACGTAAAAAAAAGGCCCCTCACCTGGTATATGGCACCGAGTATGCCGATCGACGAGGACACCATGCACACGGTGTTGTAGGCGTCCGAGTTGAACTCCTCCATGATGGTGAGGGCCATGTCCGTGCGGTTGTTGTGGTGGCAGCAGAAGGTCTGTATCGTCGGGTCCGCCATGCCTCCGGGGTGCTCCCTCGCGGAGGTACGCACCGGGCCCGACTGCGCCTCTCCCCCGGCCTCCTTTCCGTCGTCGCGGCCGACGACTCGCTCCGGTCGATCGCGACAAAAAAAAAAGCGACGACGAAAAAAACGGACGGAACGGAACGACGCGAAGAATAGGAGCGATAAAAAGCGAGGAGCGGGAGAGGCGCTGCCCCGTCGGACACGATAAGCCTATTTCTCTCCTCCTTGGCGAGACGGCGCCTTATCGCCGCTCGAGATCCCCTTCGCGACGTCCGCGAGGGGACACGTGCTGGGGCTTCCTCCGCTCGGTTTCCTAGGCGGAATATTTGCTTATTAGTTTCAATTGTGTTTTCGTATATTTCTGTTTGGGGTGCAAATGCGTTTGTGCAAGTTGCTAGTTTGACTTTTTTGGAAAAGGGAAATTTTGATTTCTGTTTTGCGGATGATAACAATCGATATACATCGGTAGGTATAAAATGTACAAAGTATTTATAGTCAGCTTGGGATATTTTTATTCAAAATTTGGGCCTTGTTTTCTTGTATTTTGTTACCGAATACGCGCAATCGGTATCGACATTGATAACGATATGTAGGTAGTGCGTCTGCTGTGTTACTTAGTGCAAACTTTAGATAAAGATTCTAAAAGAATTTATATTAAAGCGTACACTTTTCGAGGACACTAAACAAAAATTTTAAATCATCGATTAAATTAAAATTTGTATTTATTATTAATAATCAAACTATTTTAACCCAATATTGTACAGTAATAATTAACAATTTTTGGCATCATTGTTTATCACAATAATGGGTTTGGCTATTAAAAAATTAATGCATTTTGAAAATTTAAAATTTGTCAAGAAAATGCAATAGTATGAAAGAAGATGCAATTGACGATGAATTAAAAATGAACCAATTATTAATACTCTAAATATTTTACACACTGGCAAAAAAATCGGTCAAGGTTGATGAACAACCTTACTAATTTTCCGACTAATCTTATATAACTATATTGATTGATGCTCAGTGTTATACAATATTTGACAAGCAACACGTATAATAAAACGGTAAAATGAAAAAGAGATACTAAACTTGTTTTAAAGCATGCAAAAATATTTTCCATCGTGAAGTGTATTTTATTTCATCGTGCGAAACGAAATGGCTCGTATGATCAATAAGGGATAGAGTTACGTCCTGCAGAATCTAGTTCCGTTAAGGAGTCGATGCACTTTGCATGCTACATATTGAATAACACAAATCATAATTTCATGGAAGTAATAATTTACTTTAAAAACTACTTTTTTATTTTTAAGTGAACCCAAATTTGTTTAAATAAATAAATTAATAAATAAAGTACTCAATCACGTAAAAACACTTTTGCTTAGGTAGTGTATTCATTATAAATAAATTGCAGACGAAAGTTATATAACGGTAAATGTTTTAAATATACTTAATTCATTTAAAAATAATTTATTTTTTACATACGTTATTTAAACCGATATTAAAGAAACCTCAAAAATAAGTTAATCAATTAAGCAGTTAGAAATTTACGCGACTGAACAAATCAGATTTAAATCTTATTTTATAACTCTGTCAACACTTTCACGAAAAAAACTCTCAGCAATACTAAAAATAAATCAATATCACTAACAGTACGTATAACTACATAAATAAATGAAAAATCAGCAAATTTAACTTTTTCAACTTCGAACGGCCTGCAAATGCACATTTCCAACCTTACTACTCACATTATTTCACTGATACCTGCAGTACCATCGAACTTCCCAAATTCAAATTAAAAATCACTTAAAAAGCACTTGACCGCTCCAAAACAAAACTCTCCGGATCTACAAAGTCCACCCGCGCGATTTGTCCATCCTGAAGGTCTGTAAGTCTAGGAACGAAGCACCTCGAGCGCAGGCCGCAACGAAAGCCGATAATCCCGTCGCTCCTTGTCCCGCCGGCGCTTTTGAGCCTGTACCCTGTATACGACTGCGGAGTGGCGCGACTAAGTATGGGGGCAGACGGAGGAGCCGCGGAAGCCGTACGAGATAGGAGCGCTCGCGGGGTAACTAGGTACACTATACTAGCGGGTCCCTTGGACGCGGCGCCTCGCGCCGAAGGACGACTAGCCTAGCCGACGTGCATGGTAATTGCATGGGGACACGCATATGAATTAGATGGGCCTTATGTAACACGCCGTTTACAAAACGAGCGGCGCGGAGCTGGTTTTAGCGGCCTCGCCGAAGCTTCTTTTGATGTTCCGGAAAATTGTCGTTATTATAGAAACATTGCAATAATTTTATGTAAAATATTTATCAGAAATGTAAGAATTAATCTTTCTGTAATCCTGTTTATAAATTTAGCGATCGAGATTCGTTCGAATCTCAAACATTTATTCGAAATCTATCTCGAAATGAAGTGAATTTGATTTTCGATGAAAACAAAAATGTAATCTTTTTTTTCCTTTTAAAGAGGTGAAGTGGAGGTGAACTTCGAACATACTAAATCCTCTAGTTAGAAGTAAATAGTAAATTTTAGAATAAATTGTTACAATGTTGTTCCGATAATTCAAATCTGTGAACACTTTAACTTTAGTTAACGTAAATTGCTGCAATTTTTAGTAAAATTTTTTTCTTCACGTGGGTGGATATGAGTACACGATATAGTAAGTCGTTCTTTAAATTAAACGCGAAATTTTCGATATTTTTATTCTTTAATTAAGGTTTATACGCATTAGGTCACGAGCGACGTTGACGCAGCTATTGAAAAGCAGGAAAATTTCTTTGCTATTCGAAGCTAATTGATAATGAACGCATTCAATTTGTCTACGAACAATACTAAGCCTTTAGCTTTCAAGGAAAGAGAAGTCATACTTTTCAATTTAGAATTGACTAGCACTGATGAGTGCGTATATGCGCGTAAAATAAGTGTAATTATTAATTTACATAACGATTTTTTACTGAATTTGTAAAGAAGTCTTTGATCTTGATTAATTGCACATGAAATTAAAGCGGCATAAAAAACAAAATTTAAAAGTAAAAATGTAGCGGCGCTACTTATCCCCCTACTAGCAACGAAAAACTATGGGTGGAATCAAATGCTTTTCGGAGATTAAAATTATCTCTGAGATACTATAGGGATCTAATCAAGTTTTTTCAAGAACTTGAAAAACTGTTATCTTTTTGATGATTTTGTAGGTCATAAGAACAAGAAATAAAGATAATCATCAAGTTCCTTTGAAATATTCATAAGAATACGATACTTTATTACCTCTTTTGTACAATTGTTTGTTTGATAATACAACGTTTATGGGTAATTGCTAAAAAAGAATATAACTACTTTTTGCTATTTCGAGATATTTCTTTTGTCAGGAAAGAGGTAATTAAATCATTTTTCCGGGAACAAACATATATTTTTTGGGGTTTCTCAACAATTGTATCAAACCTAGTAAACAAATACATATTAAATGTATGCTATTTTCCCGGAAACATTAAGCACTTATGTTTTTTTGGACATAGCTGTAATTTTCTAGAACATAAAAGCTAATTTTTTGGAATCGATCAACTTCAAACGTTGCTACCTCGACTTTATAAAGATCATCTCAATTTTCCAAAGAAAAAGAAGTTATGCACTTTTGCCCGGAAGCCAAAGATTTACGTAATTTGTTAAGACAATTTGGTCTCATGTCTTTTTCGCTTGAAGGATTGCAGACACTTGATTTCTATGAGAAGAATGTCACTTATATAACAAAGATGAAATCTACATTCCGCATCGACGTGCTTGCCTCAGTAAAACACTGTAACCTACTCATGTAGAAAACAGCGCAAATGGGATAATGAGAAGTTAACCGCTAGTTTAATCGAGTACTGAAACTGATGCGCAACCTAGAAAATTGCTAGAGAATGAGAGAATAGTATAAAAAATAAACGTTGGCCTTTTAAGGAAAGTTTAAAGTCCTTGCTTTGATTTTGCTAAGCAAGATATGATAAGAACGCCTGCAGTAAAGTTATTTATTGGGAAAGATATATAAAGCGCAAAAAATCAATTGTATTGTTCATGCTCACAAGGAGAACGTAAAGGTTTGGGAGGCGGATTTTTTGATTTCAAAATATGAAATAAAGCTAAAAAATTAGGGTCTAACGTTAAAAATTGTCTTTTTTCTGACATTGTTTTTCTTGAAAACTTCTTATTTAATTATTTAACGATAATAATCACTATGGACCAGTAAATCCTTAGAGTACACCAAAAAAGCAAATAAAAGAAGAGAAAAGACTGATAACTTAAGAGATTTTGGATTAACAAATCTCTATTGTTTCAAATGCTATGTACAATTTATTAAACGTAGGTATCATGTTTTCATATTCAAGTTTGTATACATATTTCAATAATCATGTTTAATTGTACATAAATTTGGAACCAATCAAAAATCTTCAACTTATGTAAGCAAAGTTTATAATTAAACAATCAAATAGAAAGTTTTAAGATAAATTACATTGGGGACACCTGCAGGGTGGAAAATTTTGAGTGTTAGTCCCTAACATACTATTTTTGTATAAGGAAATCAAAGTTTCGTTCAATTTTCAATGTCGAACTCCATACCTACTCCTTGTCGGACCTAAAACTGAAAAATATTTATGTCAGAATATGTGTGGAACTCACCTATTCCCGACCATCAAGCACTTCTCAATTTCTGTGATAATGTGGTAGTATGGCCCCCGAAAGTAGGTATATATGTAGATTAATTAAGTTGAACTTTACTTCATAGTTCAACCTTGTCAAACAGAAAGACAATGTGCGCGATACTACAGGTGTTTAAATCAAAAATCTTTTTTAAATATCAATAATTAAATTGCAGGTCACCTAGTGGTTCAGTTTACCCCACTGATTCATTGTACTTAGCTATTCATTACATTCTCTAGTAAAAATTTTCACTTGATTTCTCACATGATTTCTCAAGATTAAGAAAACAAATGTCACCTGATACAAAATGTATACATCTCACTGCACAAATTATCGCGTGATTCCGCACGTAATTCCTCGCGTGATTCTCACCTGAGAAATCACGTGATAATTTGTGTACACGTTACAGCGAACATACGTTTACATTTGGTGGTTTATTGAAAGTTGTTAGTTACAAGGTAAGAAAGGGTTAGTTATTTAGGTATATTAAAATGTAAACATTTTTATTTCACATTACATAAGAAAATAATAAGCTTACGTGGAAGTTATAATTTAGACACTGCAAATTTTGTTTAAATAAACAGCCATTCATTTTGTATTTGAGCATTAATCACAATAGCCTTCTTCTAAGATACTCTATGAGTATTGAAAGTATCACATTATTTCATTAAAAATATATTATATTGAATTGCGGTAAGGAGTTTTAATAATCGTGCTGGAATTCGTGAATCGATGCGATGACGGAAGAGGAAGTTCAAGATACTTGACTCTCTGCAAAAACAAAAACATCTTATTAGTAACAAATCGAGCGTGAAATTGCTAATTATTTTACTCTAATGTCCGTTTTTTCAATATAATGACCAATTTATACAAAGTTTAACCCTCCGAATAAAATGAAACATTCGATTCATTTCACTTCGTTTGAAGAAACGTTTAAAGCACTAGAGTTAGATAGTGTGGATAGATCCACACTATTGATAATATTTTTGCCAACTAATGGAAAATTTTCGAAGTTTATTTAAAACCAGTGAACATCAGAAACGAGTTTAGAAAGACAAATAGTTACCTTACGCAACAGTAACAAATTGAAGGATAATAATAAACTCACCCTTAGAACACTTTACGACACTGCTTGCCGACTAGAACGTAGTGCTTGGGACACAGAGCCTTCGGAGGTGCATCGATGATGAAAAGGTTCTGTATTTCCGGGATAATTTTGAAGCTGACCGCGTCGATGGCCGCCGCGCAGATCAACAGGAGCATCGCCAGAAGCAGCATTGCGGTAAATTACAAGAGGGCAATCCCTGGATACGCCTCTGGTCGATGCACGTTTCGGCGGTCGATGTTTATAAGGAATTACGAAGCGCACGGAATCAAAGCTGTACTTCAGTGCATTGCTAATGTGTGTGCGCAGCTGAGGGCCCCCGGTGATTTATAGACGCTTCTTTTCACTCTCTTGATTTCGGAGAGATAGCGGCTTGTTTGCTATTCTTATTTTAAACTCTCGCTGCCCCTATTGAAACAAAATTTGTCCGATAAAAGTAGCGGTGCAAAGTTGTGTAATCAATTTTCAATCGTTGCCTTGTTAAATTTGGCAATTTCTAGTTTGAATGACGTTAGTTGTTCCGATGTTTTTAATGACTTTTTAACCGAATACTTGAAATAATCATTTGAATTGTTTGGTTAAAATTAAAGAAAAATCCCCTTAAGGTACAGTGCAATATAATTAAAAAGAATTACTAGTAAACATTTGAAAATACAATTATACCTACTTCTCACAGTGTCACCAATTAAGAAGATATTTGTGAATTCATATGTTTTTTATATTATAGTAAATTAGTTCTTTAAATCATTCTGAATATTTTAAATGGTTACAATTAAAAGTTACTATTGTGTTTCTATACTATGATTATTCCTTAATTTAGTTTTTATCATTACTTACGATATGCTTGACACTTTTCCTTATTCTTGACATGATACCTCATCAGATTCTTTATAGCACAGATGTTGCATGCTTTTAACATGATCCTGATATTACGTGCATTTAAAAAAAAAGTTTAAAAGTTTTTTCACTGGAATTGTGTTAATTTTATTTCTAATAAAAAGCCATTTAATATAATCGTCTAATTAAATTAATATAATTTCTAATAGTTCTATCCTATTGAGACAAATTCTTAATCTTCTTCGTGTACACCTTTCGTCACTTCTACATAATAAAACGTCGGAGACTATAACAGGCCATAAGAGTATATATAGTTTAAACAAAAACTTGTAGTAATGTAAATTAATTAATATTAAAAATGCTGCCAACTGTTAAATACGATTTGACATACTTTTAAATCGGTAATTTATTAGCTCGCATAATTAACTTTTGTAGCTGAGAAGATAAACATAGATTCTACACAAAATGTGTTTATTTTCACGAAAAGTAAAGAAAATGATATTTTAGAATATTAATTACTTACAATCGATGAAAAACCTTGAAATATTCAACCAATTCAAATTCACCTGTAAACCAAAACAATCCATAAAACCCTTGAAAATTTCAGCGAGCTTTGAATAATTCAATTCAATGTGTGATTAATAAGGAACCTCTCACTCTGTAACAACTAAACAAACTAATTGTAAATGGAAATTTAACGAACTTATATATTTTTTCAGCTGGTGCGATAATCTAAAAAAGTAGAAAATTATTTACCATTATTCCAAGG
This sequence comes from Eurytoma adleriae, assembly GCA_900480045.1. Lineage (NCBI taxonomy): Eukaryota > Metazoa > Arthropoda > Insecta > Hymenoptera > Eurytomidae > Eurytoma > Eurytoma adleriae. The sequence goes on from UXGC01000454.1 coordinate 58,992, forward strand.
TTATCTACTGTGAACTTATTGCTAAAAGACTTAAATTTCCTGCTATCTTAAAATAAATGAATCCCTGGTGAACCCAGGCATTGCTAATTTTTAAATCACGAAAGACTGTGTGCTTGTGAAAATTAGTGGAAGATTTTAAAAAGATAGTGCGTAAGTGTAACATGTATTTTCTAGCTTACGTGTACTCTATATATTTCTTAAATTTTTTCTAGGAGAATATCTAATCCAATCTAATTCACATTTTTACTGATTGAAAAATAATTAGCACTAATTTAAAAAAATGTTACTTCTAAAAAAGTAAAATGAAAAAATCTAAAGTAATTAAGATTAAGATTCTTTGAAAAATATATAATTAAATCTTATCGGACGTTACAAATTAAGTTAACATCACATTTCATAGATTAGTCAAACGTAAATTAATTAATTAAAAACTACATATATTTTTCCATGCAACCTACTTTGTACAAGTATGTTACGTAACAATGTAAGATCAAATAAGTCTTTGTGCAAGGAAAAAATTAGGAAATGTTCAGTCACATTTACAATAATTTTGAAATACATTATTTTGGTTAAAGAGAACTATAATAAATAGTCAATAAAAGATTAATAATTTTATTATCATACGTTACATTATTACACCCATTAAGTCTATTTGTTTAGCAGTCAATTTTCGTAAGTCTGACTTCTTCAGTCGATGAATTTTAAGTTTAATTAATTCCAGGAAGTTTTTATAAAAAAGATGACTTTTATTGCATTACAAAAATTATTAGCGATATACAAGCGTAAAATCGAAACTTATTTTAATATTATTTATTACACGTAAAAAATTCTAGAGCATTAGATCTTCAGTCAGATGAATTCAGCATAAGATCTTCAGTCGATGAATTCAGTTAGCTGCATACCTGAAAAAAAGAGAAATAAAGATATTAATAATAATAAAATTAAATTAATTGTTAAATAAATTTAAAAAAAGTGTATTAATTAAACCTTCGCTAATATTTACCCAATTACATTCAAATCCATATTAACGAAAGCATAACGCATTCTTATTTTTGATAAATAACATTCCATAGATTATAAACTTGTCACATTTCTATCGACTAATCTTTGAAACATTAATATTTTAAAAACGAAAGAAACTCACTCTACAGAAGTTTTTTGCAGTGACCATTGTACAAAGCGTATCCCTCCGGGCACGGTGGCTTCGTGGGCACCTTGATGCTGCGGTCCAAATCGTCCTCGCAGAAGGAGCTGCTGGCCAGGCAGACAATCGCGGCACAGATGAGCAGGAGCGTCGTGAAAAACTGCATGTTGAAGTGGATGTGCGAAAGTGATCACCCGAGCAGGAGCGCCTTATGACCGTGCGAACGTCTTACGAAATTTAAAGCGACTGCCGAGTGGCCAATGAATTTGTTCAGTTTGCTTAGTTCACTTTTTAGCGGAGACTATGTGCACAAGTGGCCGTCTAACTGGCGACTTGTGTTTGCCTTATTATATACGTCTTTGAGCGAGCGATCAGTTGTTGTTTGAACAAAAGTTGAAATTTCCATTATATTGTGCCGGTATAACATGATTTTTATTGTACGCTCTATTTATAATAAATCGACGAAAGAAATTGCTTTGAATAGTAAAGATAATATTGTTCGATGAAAGTTTCTTTGACAAAAAGTCTTTTGTCAATAGTTTTTCTATTCTTCGAATAGAAAAAAAGCTAATATTGTGTAATAAAATTTTCATTATAAGAATTACGAAACTTTTCATTCTATTCTTTTCAAAATGCCTTTAATTTAAAAAGTTTTAATTTATGATTTAAATGAAGCTTGAAAAACAACATGCGCATTATTTTTTTGCAGTGGTACATTAAGCTTCATCATGGTTCTTGAGCTAATCCAATCCAGAATTTGGAACTCAGCATTGGAAAGTATTACTATATGCGTTTAACGTTTGACGTTTTTGCTGTGCAAGGGAGAAGCTCACGAAATGTACTTTCACTGGAATCTTGTGAAATGTGCTTGTCTTCGCGGGGAATCGCAACATGTGCTTTTCTTCGTTGGGAGCGACGATATAGTATTACGTATTGAAACAAACCACTTCTATTTCGATCCTATAAGCTTTTGTTCAACGAATACAACTGATAATATTATAGTCTTGCTCATATAGGCACTATTAAAAATATAAGGTAGTTTATTTCACTAATTGGTATACTTACAAAAAGAAATTTCCAAATTTTCTACTTTCATACCTGGTACCTGTCCATCGAGTTCCTAAAAATCTGCGAATGGCATCACAGAGATAAAATAAGCGTGGAAAAAATAGTTAACGAACATGGCTGTTCTATACATGGAGAAGTACTATTTGCTGCGTCTGGAAAGTATCGGAGACCACCCATACAGGTGGATACTTTTTAGAACTGTTAATGGATGATGACTATTGAAGCGATTACAAAGCTAGATACTTGTTGCTTCGTACTTATCAATCCCATTCCATCAATGACATATTTATAACGCTTAATTTTTCGATTCAAAATCAAACTTCTTTCTGTTTACAAATTAACAAAAAATTTCTACCGTTTTAGATAAATTCTTGATAGAATAAAGGAGACCTTTATAGACTATCGCATATTACCAAGGAAATCGATCACTTTATCCAAGTGTCCTTTTAGGCTACGGTGCGCTTATCTTTGTCACAACAGTCTAGTGTAATCGAATCTCTTCTGTATAATATTAAATTATCATTAAATCAATTTTCATACATAACATTACTATTATTTTTATTCGCGTAAAAGCCCAGTTACTGTTATTACCGTTGATTCATAGTTTAAGTATTTTGTCTTAGCTGACAACAGACCTTTAATTATTGATTGCGCTTTTATCTGTCAGATAAAGAAAATTTATCGGAAGCTTATAAATAAGCGATAATTTTCATCAGTGCGACTAAATTGCATCTACGGAGTAGACTGTGCAGATTGAAGTAAAGACTAATAAATAGTATTCCAAAATGAAGTTTATTCTAGTGCTTTCTTTTCTTCTTGTGATTGTGGGATTAGCTGTGGCTGAAGATAGTAATGAAGATTACTCGAAGGTATTAATGTAATTTGCTTATATATATGCAGATCATACGTCGTGTAAGTTATTCTCTGAAGAAATGTTTTCCGTACAAACTGCGTGCTTTTATCTTTCCTTCAATGGATGGTTGATTTCTCGCAATTTGTAATTTTACTCCCATTGTAAAGTAAAGTAATATTATTGGAAAAATTAAAGTATTAATCTTTCGCAGTTACAAAATAGGAGCACACATAAAATACTCATAAAAAATATTAAATTTATAGTTCACCGATTCGGGGCTGATCGAAATGATAAGGGAATATAATTACAATCAAATTAGAGCAAAAAATCCGATTCAAAGTACTGACAGTATAATCAATCCCCCTCCACGTTGCAAGGAATGTGAACGTGTAGATAGCAGAGGCAAATGCCGTAAAATAGTCGGTTGCGTTCCAACTGGAAAAGGTAGGTCAAAACATTAATTGGTTTACTTAATAAACTATAATAATATTGCTTATTATATTCCTGCACATTTTTTAGCATATTAAACTGCAATTCGTAAAAGAAAATACCGTCGAGTCTTCAGTGATATCATCATGCAGCAACATCGTCATGTTGAGTAATATTGAGTAAATTATACTTAATATTTTTCAACATAAATAATGTATTAAAATATGGGTCAATAAAGGTTTTCGATCATTTTAAGCCTTCGTACAATTTTAAAAGAGCCATAACCTTTTCAATAATTGTAGATTATATTCTTACGTAAAGAACGTACGAAATGAACTCGAAAAGAAAAACAGTATCAAGTGAGTAACAATTTTTTTGTTGATTTCTCTGTGCTTTCTTCTTTGTATCCGGATAAATAAATAAAAAAAGAATAATAGTGTATACTTCCAGGGTGCATTACGTTTTTTATTCAGAATACAGAAAGATATTCATCGATAAGTCTACATATGATTTTCAATAAATGCAATATAGAATAAGTATAGTGAAAGATAATTTAAAACATTATTTTGTTCATTATTATATATGGTAGTATTATTACTCACTTTTTTCTTTTTTATGAATTATTCGAAACACTAATTTTAACGATACGTTAACTTCAAATATAAAATAAGAATTTAATTTTTTGATTATAGAGTTATCAACTGCATTAATACAAAATTGTTCTTAAAGTTAGTTCTTAGAATGTATGAACGGAATGGAAATTTTAAGACATACGTTTGGGCAGGTTTACGTATAATGTTTTGGTACGTTTGCGTACATTTGCGTACGTTTACGTACGTTTGATTATTTAACATAATTAATGCATTGTTACAATTTTAAATTTAAACAGCAATAAAAAGCTATTTTGGATGATATAAAAAAGATATTGCATTTAATTAAAATTTTCTGATCTTGGTCATTTATTTTGATTTTTCAAAATTTACATTTTAAATAATAATGCAATAAAAATTACAATAAAACAATCAATAATATAATCATTAATATGATATTACGTTTTAAAGATCATCTTATTTTTTCATTCTGTAGTTCAAAGCTATTATCCAAAACAAGCAAAATGTATTCATAGTTCAATTTGCTCTTGATGTACTTTTGTAATAAGAGAAAATTCGTATGTCTTCTGATTATAGATAATCTGCAATAAAAATTATCTCTAAACTTATCTTTCCACGTATTATCATAACACGTATTCTTCACGTACACAAAAGAATATTACCAAATTAAAAGATATCCAAAAAGCACTGTCGTTTACGTTTCGCAGTCGACGATTTTACGGCAAATTTCTCGAGCGTCGCGCCTGTGACAAGGTTTGCAATGGGTACGCGGTGGCGCATCAATGATGTTCCTGCTGCCGATGCTGTCTGGAACTGGAACTCCGCCTACCGGATTGTTGTCGCCTTCTGTTTTTTCATTTACAATAGCCGTTTTTGGCTTGGTCTCATCGCTAGACTGAAAACACAATTTTTTGTAAAAATACGTCACGTATTAATTCATGCGATCCAAAAAGTGTAGATTCACTTGAAGCTTCTGGACGCAGACGCTTGAATGAAAAAAATTGCAAAACAAAGTATCAGTTTCATTCAAGGTTTCCACAGCTGGTCTTTACGTCATTGATAAATGATACAGTGTATAAATTTATTTTGGTTTGGAACATGTGCGAAATATTTTTAGTTTACACTTGTGCAAGTTCGACAAATACTGGTCAAAATTTATGAAATAAATCATTCGGTATAAGAAAATCTATCTATTCTTCAATTAATAACACATTTTTTTCATTACAATAACAACTTTACAAATATGGAGCTAATCGTTAAACACTACATTGTACAAATTAAACAGTTTTAGTGCTTATGTTAATAAAACAACTAAACCAGTTATTAATTAATTATGTGAATTCGTTAAATAACCAGTTATTCACAAGTACTTTAAAACAAATATCCATACCTGTGAAGGCATCTCATTTGGAAAAATGATTCCATTACGGGGTTTTCCGCCCTTTTCGTTCGCCGCTACAACTGCGACAATCAAGCACACTTTGAGAGCGAAGAAAACGAACGAACCCATACTTCTTTTTCGTACGACTTTATCAATTGAATTAAATATTCTTCTTCTTCTTATCTGACCTCACAGACCGATGGAGCGTCGAGCACTGTGTCCAGTTATTTTGATTCCGGTCGTCGGTGTCTTCTTAAGTATTTATAGTAAGTGATCTCACAGAGTACCAACCAATTGGGAATAGACCAATAAAAATCTTTTATTTAGAATTTTATAGCGAACTGTACATCCGACGATACCGATCTGCGGATATTCCGTGTTTTTTGTCATAGATAACAAGTCGTTTATCAATAATTAAAAAAGGGTGATTAAAGCTTTGTCGTTCTCAAGGTGAAAATTCTACGTATTACGGAAATACATCTTAGCTAACATAGTAGCAATTTTAATCAAACTTAGACGACAAATTGGCTTTAAAAGCTCCTCATTTTATTTGAATAAAAGAAAGCGTAAAAGAATTTAAAAAACGGTAAACGAGTAACCAAAACATAAAAAATTTTGAGTTTAAAAAACAACATTCAAAAATAATTAATTTTTAATTCTTGAAATATAAAGTTAGAATTTTTTGTAAACTTTGAAATTATGGAGTGCAAAATTTGTGTGTTAGAATAATTTCTGCCGATACTGTACCTACTTTAAATAAGTTGCTATGCAATCGTTCCACTGATTTTAGATAAGATTTCGTAATATTTATCGAAGTCACACGAGCAAATGTTCAAAACTTTTTACCTACGACCTGCCTAGAAGTCGCATTGCGAATAACACACTTTTAATAACTCACCCTGACAACAAAAAGAATTCTTAAAGAATTCTGTTATGACAAAAAAGAATTTTCTGGAACACACTTATATTAGTAAAATGACTTCCGCGTTTAATGTGGGTGTTAAAATAATAATATAATGTGATTGTATTGTTTAACTGATGAATGTAACAAAAGTTACAATAGTTTGAAACTATTAAAATTTCGACGTAAGTTGATAAATTTTTATAGCATTGTAACAATTTTAAACTTTTATAAAATTTTCATAAGAAAACCATTTTTTCACTTCTGTTTTACGTTTTTTATTTTCATTGCAGGTGTACTGATACATGGAAATATACATAAATTAATCATCGATGTAATCGGACTTTTATATCAAATCGTTTCTATAAATAAACAAATGAAAGAAATTATTTTTATTTAACACGTACGTTTCTCTTAATTAGAACATTTATGATTCATTTTTTATTTTAATCCACATGAATGACATATACAGTATATAATTTTTAAGTTCTTACGAATAAAATAATTAAATATAAAGTAAAATGTTAGTGTATTTTCTCAATGTGTTTTCAACGAATATTCATAATAAGATGATATAAACAAAGCAAACAAAAAAATTGAAAGAACGAATGTTACAAAATATCTTTAAACAAGAGGAAGTCTTGCCGCAGCGCTCGACTTAGCTCGGCCCAAGTGAGGACGTGGCACCGCCCCTTCAGCCAAGTCTTCGATGGGGTAGGTCGGATCCTCTCGGTCTCCAGCGACCCCTTCTGGCGTCAAGGTACTCGTCTTCGTCCCACAGGGATCCTGATGACCTCATAAGGTCGCATAAAAACATGACGTGTCTCCTGAGGCCCCGATCGATTTCGACCGACCTACGCGCCTGCGGTGGTCCTGGTGGCTGCACCGCTGGATTGGCCGGGAGTGGCGCGGATGGATCCAATACCTCCTCGTGTCCTTGGCCGGCTGCTTCGTCGTCCTCCGCCCGTGGAGGCTCGCCTTGTCCAGCCGCCTCCTGCGGGGCGAGCTGCTTCTCTCGTCTCCGCTCGAGATTTGTTTTCGCGGGCTGAGTGTGCGCGGCTGAGCGCGCCGACCTCTCCTGGACGGGTTGACCAGCGTCTGGTTGGCGCCTCAGCATGGATTCCCACCGCTCGAGCATGCCCATCCTCAAGCGCTCCATCACCGCTTGGCAGTTCAGGGACACGCGGGGTGAATACTCCTGCTTGTTGGCCCCTGCTCCTGACATGTTTCTGGTGAAGTCGGCCTTTGCGCAGGACACGGATGTAAGTTTCTTCTCCGGGTCTCACTTCCTTTGGTGACTCTTGACGCTTCGTCACGTAGAGCGCCGATGTAAAAAATTTTCCCTCGTACCGCAAGGGTGGCTGTAGAATGAACTATTACTCAGTATACGCGTTATGTCTAGGTTTTTTTTTTAAAAGGTAGAACTAAGTATAGCCGCACTCTAGGTCGTCACTGGATCACGTTCACTGTCTGAAGGATGCGTCCGAACTCTGGCGACTGCTTGTCAGCCGCCGCTTTTAAGCAGAGAGGGTGCGATTCCCCCTCCACCGCTTCACGACGGTCCCAGCTTAGGGATTCTCGAGTACCCGCAACCGTTTCCAGCGTGGGTCGTGCCCGGCGTTTATGCCTCAGGTAATAATCCCGGGCCTCGCGGTTTACTGCAGGCGGGGCAGCTGGCTGCCCCTGTCCGATCTGCCTGTACTGCTCGACGTCGGGATACGGTCCAACCTCTGGATCCCACATAAGTTCATTGATATTCATGATAAACTTCTTTTGTGATGAATTAAAAATTTTTACTTGTAAATATTTAAATATCGCATGTGAATATTATGTTTATAGGTTCAAATTATTCAAATGGAATATTGACTTTAAATATAACAAGTATTATTTTCGTTATTAAATATTGTATTAAGTTTACGTATCATAAATAGAATATTTCAATCGAAGCAGCGTACAAATTTAAGAGGTAGGATTTAGAAATGGTAAATAAATTTTAAAAATCAAGAATTATAGTGAAACAAAAATATTTATTATATCTTTCTATTTTAAACATTATGAACGAATTATCTAATACTATCGCCTTCTTTAATAAAATTACATTCATTACATCGTAAACAAACGTCAATAAGGAACATTTTAACAATAACACCGGCATACAAAAAAAAGAAAGTGGCCTGTACTTTTGACCAGACTCACTTATCTTTATATATTTTTCAATATGAAGTCAGTTTTGTTCCAATCAGCCCCACTTTTTTATTTTTAAAAAAACGTTCAGGGTGGTTTTTTGAAAATTAAAAAAAAATGGAGGATGTAAGAGTAAAATTGACTTCAGATTCAGTTTTTTGGGGTCAAAATACGTAAGGTATGATATGTTCCTAGATCGACAAAAAATAAAAGAAAGTGATGTATAACGGAACAGTTTTTGACCCCAAAAAACTGAATCTGAAGTCGATTTTACTCTATCATCTCCCTTTTTTTTAATTTTCAAAAAACACCCTTAACGTTTTTTAAAAATAAAAAAATGGGGACTGATGGACCAAAACTGACTTCAGACTCGCATTCAGGGCAAAAAAAATACATAAAGATAGGTGGGTCTGGTCAAAAGAACAGGCCACTTTCTTTTTTTGTATGCCGGTGTAATTGAAATTTTTAAACAAAGTTTTGTTTCACATTGAACTAGACCAGGTTTTGTTGTTTTCATTAGCCTGCAAAACTAATGTCATCTGAAACTATCAAATTAAAAAATATCCAAAGCATATAGCCAATTATGATGAGGTTACGACAAACTCCTTGCTTGTCGCGTCTGTGTCATGGAGAGCAAAGATTCGGTGGCGACCGATTGATGGTTTTGACTCCATTATAATTCGCAGCCGATTATTTTGCGACAAACTCCTCGGTGGTCGCGTCTGTAACAAGGATGGCAAGGACGCGATGGAGCATCAATGATGGTTCTGATTCCAGTACCTTTTGGAGCAGTGTCGGTCACAGTGCTGTCTTCTACTGATTTTTCATTGGTCGATGGCACAAAGAAGTCCGAGATTCCAGCATCTCTTGAGCAGCCTATAATTTTCCGACAAACTCCTCGGTGGTCGCGTCTGTAACAAGGTTGGCAGGGACGCCCTGGAGCATCAATGATGGCTCTGTTATTTGAACCTTCTAGAGTTTCGTCGATCGAAGTGCTGTCCTCTTCTGATTTTTCGTTGGTAGATGCCTCAATGGTGTCTGTGATACCGGCAGCTCTTGAGCAGCCGATGATTCTGCGGCAAACTCCCCGGCTGTCCCGTCTGTAACAAGGCTGGCAAGGACGTCCAGGCGCGTCAATGATGGCACGGTTATCTGCATCTTCTGCAATTGCGTCGGTCACAATGTTGTCCTCTACTAACTGCTCATTTAAGTCAACGGATGTTTCGTTGGTCGGTGCCTCTACGATCTCCAAGATTCCGACATCTCTTGAGCAGCCGATGATTCTGCGGCAAACTCCCCGGCTGTCGCGTCTGTAACAAGGCTGGCAAGGACGTAATGGCGGTTCAATCATGGCTCTGTTTCCGGTACCTTCTGGGATTGCGACAGACGACGTACTGTCTCCTACGGATTTTTCATTGGCCAATGGCTCAACGGAGTCAGAGATTCCAGCATCTC
>UXGC01000454.1:69054-107503 GCA_900480045.1 Eurytoma adleriae
TTGGCCAATGGCTCAACGGAGTCAGAGATTCCAGCATCTCTGGAGCAGCCGATGATTCTGCGGCAAACTCCTCGGTGGTCGCGTCTATAACAATGCTGGCAAGGACGCATTGGTGGATCAATGATGTTTCTGTTGCTGATACTTTCTGGAGCTGCGGCGAACGCAGTGTTGTCACCTACTGATTTTTCATTTAAATCAGCCGGTTTTAGATTGGTTTCATCAGTATGCTGAAAATACAATATTTCTGTAAACTTTTCTCGAATTTATAAAATAAACCTTTTTTTAATTTAAAAGAATGTATGACGCATTAAAGGTAATTTTCAACTGACAAAGTATAAAAAAATTTGTGAAATAATAAACAAGTTCTGTACAAAATTTTAAACATTAAGTTATTGATGAGGACAAAACATTTTATATTAAACAAAAATACTTTTGACTAATTTTTAATTAAAAAAAACGCAACGATGGTAAAACTAACAATGTTAGTTAATATATGATAAATAAATAAATACCTGTAAAGTATCTTGAACTGGAAATGTGAAATTATTCTTGGGTTGTTCTGGAATTTCCATTCCCCTAACAATTCGAGCGAGCAAGCACAGCTTGATACCAATGAGTACTAAACTACCCATGATGTGAGATGCCTATAGATCGGTTGGATATATCGTAACTTCCCAGAGTCTTGAGTCGAGTGGGCCCAAAAATGTGCGAGCAGCCCTATTTATAGGGCAAGTTCCCACTACCTCCACTCAGCTCGGCGAAAATTTCGACGCGCGCAGATTTTCTTTAATGGGCAGGTATAGAAATTCTGAAGGCCGTTCGGTATACTTCGGCCGAAGGGCGAATGGTCATGGCACCCAAAGTGCGTGGGCGGATTTCCCTTTTTCTCTGTCTTTCTCTTTCCCTCACCCTCTCTTTCTTCTCCACCTTTCTCTCTATGTTAATATATCAATTAAGTATTAATGTAATATAAATATCTCTAAAAAATTTGTTTACAAAACTGATATTAACTAAAGATGTAATGTTTTAAAAAGGAGGGAAATTTACCGAAATTTTTCTTCTTGTAACAGTGTGCGACAGTAAGCTCTTGCTAGGGGCTGCATAAGCTTTTAATATTCCCTCATTTGAAATATGCGTCTATTGCCAGTCCAGGGTACGACAGGGTAAACTGCCAACTAAGAAAATTACGGTTTCATCCACAAGCAGCCTCTCTTTCCCTATGCATATTTTCCAAAGCCGGGTAAAGTTGTATCTGCTAAGTTCCGATATACGAAATGCGAATTTCGCTGGGCGCTTGAACTAAAGGTTTTATTACACAGTACACCCCTGCCATAACGGCCGCGTATCCCTTGCTACCTGGACGGATCATCCGCTCTTACATCGTATAATAACAATTGAAAAAATTTCGGAACTTTCTCCCAGTACCGCTATGAGTTTCACCGTCGATCACCACGTGTTTTTTTATTTCTCCAACATTATTTTTCTTTTTAACAAACTTGCATTGTGATTGGTCTTAACGTTTTTTTAAATTATTCACACCTAAAAATTTTCAAAGAATTTCACTGATTTTCCAGGTCACTTTCACCGTTTTGCCCTGATACACACTGAATTAAATTTTCAGAATGTATCGTGGCTTCTAACGAAAAAAAAACACATTTCATTTTTCCCCGAGTACATTTCAGTTTTTTGCAATGAAAAGTACAAATATAATCTATCCTTTTCATAATTTTACTGTTATGAACTATAATTAAAGCACTTTTGGGAGTTCTGTCATATTTTATTCATAATTTTATTAAATAAAGATGCGAATTTATAGAATTGTACAGTTAATATTTCTGTAAAAGTTTACATGAGCAAATATAAGTATACTTGCTCATAAAATGTAAACAATAAAATTCTTATTCAAATTAATATCTTTAGGTTTTATAGGATAATTGTTTAAATTATGAAATAAATAAAAGTTCAGGACGAATAGTTATTTATGCACCAAGGAAGTGCAGCTGCTACTAGTAGCCAAGGAAATAACCGCCTATTTGACAACAATTCAAATTAATAAATTCGATTTCATTTCAGTACATACTTTTTAGTAATTTAACTTTTAAATAAATTTAATAAAATACTACATGCATATATAAATAACTTATATATGCATGTATGTGGATAAAGAATAACTAGCATCTTCAGAAGCTAAAATGAGTCTCCGAAAGCTAAAATGAGTCTCCGAAAGCTAAAATAAGTCTCCGAAAGCTAAAATGAGTCTCCGAAAGCTAAAATAAGTCTCCGAAAGCTAAAATGAGTCTCCGGAGAATAAAATGAGTCTTCGAGGAATGAACTGAGTGATACTCTCTCTGCAGAACTGAATAAAAAGGACTTTAAGGATGATTAGGGTGAAAATAATTTTAAGCACATTTTTTTGTTACCTTTTAATTCTAAGTTAATGAATGTATAATGAGAAGGTAAATTAACGATTGTATAATGGGTCGTTTATATTAAATCTATTTAGCAACTAAACAAATGAAAGAAAACTATTTTTATTTAAGTTATATATTCTGCAATTTTTTAAAGCAGCCTAGCACGTAATGAAATCTAGCAAAAATACTATCTTTCACCAATAAACACGTGGGATTGAAAATATTTACCACGCGCCAAGTATACTGTAGCCATGCATATCACCGTCATCAGATCTCCCGCAAATAAGTATTTCAGCACAACGACACTGGGTACGATATTGTAACAAAAAAAAGAAGAAAAAAAAAGCAAATGACGAAAAGAAATGCAAGCACTCGCGCCGTTTCTTTCGCACGCTTTTCTCTTATCGCGAAAAAGGACGGGAGAAATCGAATGCGCGTGTGTGCAATGCTCGTCGCGATAACCCTAAGATTGAAAAAACGATGTCTGTGAGCGCGAAGATTCGGTGAACGGAGAACTTCATCTGCATCCTAGCATAAAATTTATTCAATCGGCTCGATAATTAAATTTAGGAAAGTTGAGAATGTATAAATAAAAACGTGTTTTTATCAGTTTGAAGGTCGTTGTGATATGCTACGATTACTGATTACACGTCTCTAATCGATTAGCTTAAATTAATATTAATTAAAATACTTTAATTATGACTTAAGTTTTTTTTTTATCGTACATTTTTCTTCTTTCGTATTTCCTTAACACTGCTATTCATGTCAAAGCTTTTGTCTGATAAGCATGTGAATGATTACATGTCGAACAACTGTTTAGAGTACAATGTACACGAGGAGAAAAAAACTGTATTCGAAGATTTAGCGTAGTAGAAAAAATGTAGAAATTGTCATTCGACTATATTGAGTTGCCGCCAAAACCAAGACTGCTTTGGCCGTGTCCTAATATTACAAGAGGATACCAAGACTTTTAAATTTCTCGTCTTGCTTCGTCTTGTAGTAACCCTAGTTGACTAGTCTGATGCTTAAAATCATCTTAAATTTTTTGGTTTTAATGGTTTTGCAAAAAAAATTGTTGCTCATTAAATCCATCATTATTATGAATTGAGGCAACAAATTTTTATACGACTCGGACACATATATAGCAATTTTTTTTTTTTAAAGTTGGATTTAATATTATAAGTAGTTCATTATTAATTACTGATGATTACAAAAACGTATTCTCAAATTTCAAAGAAAGGATTTAATTATTAAGATACACAATACAAAGAAAGAGATGTTAATTATTAAGAGTACAGATTCTCAAATTCTCAAAAAATTGATATTAATATTATTCTTGTTTACTAAACTACTTCAAGTCGTAATATGTAGACAGATCTAGTTTACGAATTATCACAAACTTAAACTTTGAGACTTGGGGAGTACGCTCATTGATCGGAAAACTGGACCAAAATCACAATTGGCGCAAAAGTTGATAGTGAATTTTATCGGCTGCAATTGATGCAATGGTTTACTTTCATTTTATTGCACAATCGTTTTCTCGTGCGTACATAAGTCCAATGAAGCATCCGGTTGATCTATTGTGAAATTAGTAATGACCTGACTTATTAAGATCAGTCAAATTGCAATGTTAACATTGTACAAATTCGTATGAGTTATTAATTGAGTTTAGTACGGGTATAAGGGAATTGCTTCGTAAAAATGGCTCAAACTTTTTGTACAAAAACTACTATGTAGTATACAGTTAGTAATTTTAGACTAAAGAAAAAAATGTTTATTATCTCGTAAAAATTACGATGAAGCTCATCACTGCAGTAAAAATTACGCGAAAATCGTGGGTCAGTTTGCCACGTTAATAATTTTATTTTAGGCGGTATAATGAGAAGCTCCGTAAAAATTACGGAGATTTTCCTGTACAAAATACGGGGCTTTTCCCGCAATAATTACAAAGCTTTTGTCATAAAAATTAATTCAGAAGATTTCAATGAACCAGCAAGATTCAGATAACAATTGCAGTGGTTTCCCGTAAACATATCTAGTGCTGCAAGTCATCCCACGATTACATTTTTACGGTGTGGTCCATTTTAAATTTTACGAGAAATTTCTCCCTCTATAAATATTACTTATAATTTGGTAAATATTACCAAAAACATTGTAAAAAATTTAATTTTTTTGAGTTATTTTTACATGGTAATTTCTATCAATGAACTGATTCCTGATTTCTAAATTACTAATCTCATAGTAATTACATCAGAAAATTCTTTGTATAATAACAGATTCAAAGTTATACAAAGTTACATTCATTATTTTAATTATTTTACTATAAACATTCTGAATTAATTCATTCATATTATGCTTTTAAAATATTTGGATGAATAACGATTAAATAAAATTAAATGGTAATAATTTTGGGTAACTTAAGTGATAGTTTTTTTAAAAATTTACATGACGTTTCGGCAAATTCTCATTAGCCACTTCGTTATGCATATATTATATATGTATAATCTTCGGCGAAACAAGTAATTCATATAAACGTTGTCCTACAACTTAACTTTTTTAAGAGGAACCGATTTAAAAGAAAAAGTCGTTAAAGGTCAATCTTACCAGGGCCTATCAGTGGCAGTTTGATTGCGGGTATCCTCACTTGTCTGGGCGAAGACGCGACGAGACGCACGTATCGCCGTATAAAGAATAACAGTTCGGAGACAAGGTTTGTTCGACTGAAACTATGTCGCTTCATTAAGCAGACAATCAGTATTTTTTATGCATACAAATAGCTGCAATTAATTTGACAGACTGACATAAATATTAGACAAAATTAAAAATAAGATCAAGTCCAAGCATAATTGTTGTGTTTATAATTGATCGAAAATATTTATTTTTGCAGCAACAACTGCGCACTAAACAGTTGATTAGGCTAATATGTTTTTCATTTTGATAGTAAATTTTTTCAGAAAACTGAGTAAACAATAAATCCTTAGCGTAAAGAAAACGTATATTTAGTGTAATTTTGAATAATCTTTGTGCAATTATTATTACAAATAACAAAGGATTCAAAATTATGAACTGTGCATCTTTTACCTCATTCATGTACTTATACATGAACATTATACTTATACATGACGAGTACATCTTTATCTGTAAGCTATAAAATTTTTCTTAAACTGAACGCTGTGCTTTTTTATTGATCGTATCATCTAGAAGAACACGAACATTGTTAATTCTTCGACAATGCCTTGAACTTTTGAACTTGATGACGTGATCGGAAAGTACACGCGTGGATCATCCAAGAGATTTTCGGCTCATTAATCTCTTAACAAATTCGTCATTAAAAATTTATTAAAAACATTTAGAATGTAATTTCTGCAGCAAGAATTACGAGATTGTACATGAATACATCATACTGCATTTAAAACTCAAGACTATGCTTTCTACAGTTACAATTCTCTACAACGAGTGTAACTTCACATAATTGATTGAAAAATTTGCCGATACTTGCACTGAATTCTATTTATACTTTCTTACAATCGCTATCGTCCGCACGAGCGCGCGAAAGTATAAATCGGCGAACTTTTAAAACGAGGAAATAAAGGAACGGCGCAGCCTCCGCGAAAACAAGCGTGCCGATCGTCAGCTCGATCTCGAATAATCGAACGAAAAAACGAAGGCAAAAGAAGGAGGAGAAACCCGCGATAACCGCGGAGAAATGTCCCGACTCGAGCAGCCTCGTCGATGCATTCGAAGGGAGCCGCGATCGACTCCCCGCGGAGCCGCCGCCGCAGTCAGGGGCAAAAGGCGGGCCCCGTTATCGCGGCGGCCTCCTCGGCACAGCGCACAAAGATGCGCGCGCGCCCAAAGCGGAGCACCGCGGAGGGGCAGATAAAGCGCGGCGATACCGCGCCGCGCGGAACTTATAAATCGCCGCGGCTCCCCCGGGCCCGTCAGTGCCAGCATCACTTGCCCCCTCGTTGTTATACCAGTCCTCCGCTTGTACATTAACTCGCGAAAGCTCGTCTCCTCTTCTCCTCGCGGGGACACCCGTGCAGTGAACATACGCGTCTTGCCGCGAGTTTTGCGTCCTCTGTGCGTGTGCGAATTGCAGTAGAAGTGCCCCTTCGACCTGTAGATATATATAGTGCGTTTCAGCAGTCACCTGCGCATTTTGCGATTGTAAAGTAATTAAGGAGATCACTGGGTTTAATATAGTGCGTTTAGCTTCGAACGCACTGGAACCGCGAGAAGCTTTCACTTTGGCGGCTGAACACGGAGTCTGCATGAGGTTGGAAGGTCTGGATCGGCTGGAGGTCCGCAGCGAAGCTCAGCGTCAGGCTACTGCTGGTGTCGGCGAACACGACAAGCTGCGCGAGAAAACAGCTGCGCTGAGCGAGACACTTGAAACGCTGCTTTTCGGAGCGACTTGCTTTGGTGGGCTTTATTTCCTTTTTATACAAAATTGAATATAAAATTGATGTTTTAAAGGATCGAGCAATAAATTATCATTAGATTAAACAAAAAAATAATAATAAAAAGCTCTTATAGAGTTAAATTAATAAAAAACTTATACAACTAGTGGAAATTACTCCACTAAATAGAAAGTTCAACAAATAAAGGAAATAAATTACTAAATAGTTTTCACTAATTTTATTATTTCAATTTTACAAAAAAAGTTAAGTTAAAGCTGATACTACACTTTAGTTGCAAATAAAAATTTCGTTAATTAATTAAATTAAATTAATTACTTCATTTAATTAGTTTTTAATTAATTATTTCATTTTAATGATGCTGCAGAATGCAATAAGATGTCAGCTGTGCCACCGGGTGCATTCGCAGCAATCAAAATCCGCCAGAACTTCGAGCGTACGAACCCGTCGAGCTATCAAGAGGAGGAGGAGCCGCAGAAGGGTGGCAAGAATCACGGATTCAATACCAAAGTTCTTCAAGAAGGTACTTGTTCGCTGTGATATTTTATACGTTGAGAACCGCTGTCCTATTTTTGGTGGCGCTTATCTGCCTCGTTTAGCGCTCATCTGTAAATAAAAGTGATCCGCGCGAGTCGCGCCGAGATAAAAGACACTGCGGTCTACATAACTGACCAAAAAAATTGATACTCCGGGTACCCAGTAAAAACAAAGAACATGCGAGAATGCTGATTATCGCTGACTTTGTTTTTTTTTTCTCTTCTTCGCACTTGTGCTGAGTTCGAGATTTTTGTTTTAAAGACGGCGGTGAGATGAAGTCGATAAATGAAAAACATTGTATGTGGAGTGAGCATAACGATGAATATGAAGAATATTGTTTGCTTTTTGACGTATATTCATTGAATTTTTTAAGTTTAATTATAGAATAAACCAAGAAATTTATTCATTTGCGGTAACATATTCTTTGCTATTAATTTTTTAAATTAAAAAAAAAATAGATATACAAAACAAAAAGTTGACTATTTCTTTTAAAATATGATATATCCGTTAATAAATTGATGATACTTAAACATCAATTCAATTAATAATAATTACTTATACGATCAATGTAAGAAATACAATCAAACTTTACCAGTTCAATGAATCTTAATCAATAATTACATTATCTGCAGTGCAATATAATTTTTCGAATAGATAATTACCTTTAAAGCAAAAGCTCTATAAAATCACATCGCTCAGAATTTTGGATGACAAATTTTGTTAAAAACAAAATTGTGTTGTCTGTGGAATGTTTTCATACATATAAAAATAAAAGAAGCTACTAAAGTTTTACATGATCCGTACGCTCAAATAGTTTTGAAGTTAATATATAGACAGCTGATGTTGACAATATTTAACAATATGGTAAAACATTGCTGCATATTTCAAAAGTTCAACATACCAATACTATGTTTTTTATATAATTCTGCCAAATAATATTAACATTTAAAAGAAAAGTTGTATATACTTTAAATCCACGTATAAAATCTTTTCTAAATTAACGATAATCAAAAATGAAGATCGAGAGTATACAAATATAAACTATTGTATATTATTCACACACGATCTTCTGTTTTAATTATGGATCACTTTTGAAGAAATTGCCAATTTTTCACCATCATTGGCGGAACTTCGTTAAAAAGCTGATCTACAAATTACGTAATTAACAAACATATACTAAATTATGCTAATTCGTAATAAGTATGATTCAAATTAAATATAACAATTAATAACTTTTAACACAAAAGCTATTGAGCGTTAGAATGCAAATTTATATGCAAGAAAACATCTCTCATACTTTACAAAAAAATACGACATCTGATACACTCTTATAGTAAGACATTGACCCGAAAGGTTCTCAAAAATGCATAACATCATTACCGCGAATCCCGCGCTATCGGCTCAAAATCCGATCAATCACTCGCCGAACCACCGAGAAAAGAAAAAACAAGCTCTAAACTTATCGTCGTTGCAGGCCGTGAACTGACTCCGCTGAAGTACAACAGCAAGCTGATGAACAGCATCTGGGGTCTGTACAATCGCTACTCGGTGCACAATTTCAAGCAGATCGACGCCGACAACACGAGCCTGCTGGCCGAGGCCTGGGGGGCGATCCGCCCGGGCGCCGCGGCCGAGGTCGTAGTCGCGGAGGGCAGGGGCCCGGCCGCGCGCATCATCGGGGCCACCGGGGCCACCGGCCACTGAGATCGGGCCCCGGCCAGGAAGCGAGAGAGCCACGCGCGCCTCCGATGTCCGCAGGACTCCCACACAGCTGCCTCCGGGGCCCTCCGCCCCGTACCCGCGGGGCGGAACTATCCCCGCGCGCACCGAACGCGGCGCCGGCCGCGAGGGAAAGCGGCCCGCCGGTGGTGCATTTTGTAATTCGATGATACTCGTGTCTGTACGCTGATGATGCATTAAAGTGTTCATTCGTTGTACTGGGAGGACTGTTTATTTTGTGAATGATCCTCTTGATTATTATACACATCCTTGCACGGGATTTTATGGGAGATACTTCAATGCTTATATGTCATGTGACAATTTTACTTAAATTTTTGTGTACATCTACAATTGTTGAACATTTCAGTAAAAATATGTTAGAAAAGAATGTTTTATATTTTGCATTTCTTTATTTTTCTTTCGCCCAAAGTGTTGTGAATAATTAATATGATTCGATTTATGTTTATATATCATTAAGATGCATACGTATATTTTTGCATATATATTACTAAAAGAGGTAAAAAGAATGGAATTATTTATTCGGATCACTTTCCCCACGCAAGAATTGTGCCTACTATACTTTTTTAGCTTCGGCGTCAAATGCAAGTGCGAAAAATTAGCGATCATGCAAGCTCACGAGTGCGGTAGAGCTATTTTTCGAATTTCGATACAAAATAGCGGCAAACATCGCGCATGCGCAAATGTTAAAGATGCGTTTTGATGCTGCAGAAGGCGCGAAAATATAAATTTATGGTTACAATAAGTGTATACAAAATTCAAAAAGTAACTTTATTTAACCTTTCTTTTAAATTGTTAATTCAAAAACTATTTAGTGCACAGCGTTTTGTACGTATAAATTAAAATCATTAATATTTATTTTCTTTATCGTGTCTTATTTGAAAGAGTTTAAGATGTTAAAGATTAAGATAACATATTTATAAAATGTTAAGTTAACCTTATTTTAAGATTTTTTCTTTTTTACAATGCAAATTAAATAAAATGTTTGGTTAACTAAAATAGAAAACGTGAAAATGAACAAAAATGAAATTCTTTCTTACAAGGCTTTTTTTCCAAGATACGGAGTGAATATTTTATATACAATGAACCATTTCTTTTAAGCTATTTCACGCTTTTCACGAATTTAAACGAACGCTCCCTTTATAGAAACTGATTTCCGTCCCCCCCGAATGAACTACGACATACGGTGGTGATATCATGCATTGGTACACAGGGGGGAAATCGGAAGGGGGGTGCGCGCGACTTTTCCATTTTCCATCTCTCTCTTTCGCTCTTCCATCCCCCCACCCCCCTCGAACAGGAACATCACACAGTGGCACAGTGCACACAGTTGCGAGTGCGGTTACCCATCGAGACCCTCGCCACGTCGTTCTCGCCCATCCGCCGGGGTACGCACGCGACCGCAGACCGGACACCTCTGTCTCGCGGGCAATAAGGTGTAAGGAAGAGGCCCGAAAGTCGAGGCACGGCATCCCCGACACCGATGCTTCCGCGGGCAGCCTCCCCAGCCGAGGTAAGTGTCGTCGTCGCGGCAGCTGGCGGGGCGCGCAGCGCGGGCCACCGGCAATATGGACGGCTGCTTAACCAGCTTCCCGGACCACATCCTCGTGCTGATATTCTCGCACCTGGACCTCTACACCCTCGGCAACTGCCTGCTCGTCTGCAAGAAGTGGCACAGGATCATCAATAACGACGACAACGACATCTGGCGCATGCACTGCAAGAAGAAGGTGTCCGAGGGCACCCTGAACTCCGAGCTGCTATCATCGGTGCCCACCTACAAGGCCAAGCTCAGGGCTTACTACTACGCCTGGAACAAGAATGACTGCTCCAGAAACATTTACACCAAGTTCAATGATTTCACCTTCCACAGGTTTGTTTCTCCACTGTTTACTTTCTTTCACCTTCTTTTTCAATTTGGCTCTGTGCTGTTTACTTTCTTTCATCTTCGTGTTCAACGTTACAATTTTAAATTTGATACACTTGATTAAATTTGCGTACACCTATTACAATAATGCTATTTTCAACAATTGTTGTAGTATATATTAATGAAATATTTATTATTTTAAAATAAATAAAATACCTTTATTTTATTCAGGAATCCAATTGCGCAGATTACTGATGCTTGTAGAGGGAAAATAGGATTTCGACATGGAAGACACGCTTGGGAAATCATATGGGAAGGTCCACTTGGAACAGTCGCTGTTATAGGCATAGCAACCAAAGAAGCTCCATTAATTTGTCAGGGTTACGTAGCCTTACTTGGGTCGGATGAAAATTCTTGGGGTTGGAATCTTGTTGATAACAATCTATTACATAATGGAGAAGAACAAGGAAATTATCCTTTACCAAATAATGCACCAAAATATCAAGTAATTTTTATTTCTCTTTATATTATAATATAACATGTTTGTTATGTTACTTATTAATATTTTATTTATTATAGGTAGGAGAGAGAATAAGAGTCATTTTAGACTGCGATGATAAAACATTATCATTCGAGAAAGATTACGAATTTTTGGGAGTTGCATTCAGAGGTTTACCTGACAAAAGGCTTTATCCTGCTGTATCCGCAGTCTATGGAAACACAGAAGTCTCCATGGTATACTTAGGTCCTCCACTAGATGGGTAAAGTTTTACATTCCAACACTACATACCTCAATTTGATCACATTAAAATTCTGATGATGATCTAACTCTGCTGATTTTCATTCTAAAAAGACAGCAGTGCATTATTGTTTTTGAAGTTCGAATTACTATATTCGAATGGAGTAATGAAAACATAAACAAATTTGTGAAAAATTTTTTATTTCACACTGTACATAGTAAACATAGTTGGCGAGTGAAAATGATTTATGAATTATTAAAGAAAAAATATTCTATGCTTTGAGTGACAAAAATATTTAAAAATTTATTTACATAGAAATATTGATTTGATTGTGTTTAGTCACTTTAAAGCTCGAATTGTGTAAGCTTCTCAGATTTTGTGTAAAAAAATATGTATTAATTAATTTACATCATAGATGAACTAGAAAATGTAATTAAGGCACTGAAGCTAAAATATTTATTATGTATTATTTAAAAACAAATGTTCTCTAGTCTGTACATATACTAAATATTAATTATTATTTATTATGAACCAATAATTTTATATTGGTATACTGTTTGGAGTACTGTAAGTCATTTTAAACATAATTGAATGCAAATATTGCCAATTCAAGTTGTACAATATCAGTCAAATGTAAGATAATACAGTACTTGGTATAGTAGCAAAATTTTCATAAAACCAAAGTTCATATTAACTGTAATTAATCTACCTAGGAATTTGTTCATTATTTTTTCTAAACTTTTGTACAAAATTGTGTATATTATTAATACATAAATAATTAAGAAATAAATTTTATTTCTTAATGTACCTCAAATAAATGTGTAAAATACATTATTTTACCTAACTCAGTCTTTGCAGAGATTCTTTTAATTATTTCTAAAACTGGAAAATATCTGGATCCACAGTTCACCTTCGCACTTGTTAATGATTCATGTCTTTTTTTTTTTTTTTTTTTAAAGGAACTTATTTCCACGAAACACTTAACAGTTCCCAATTTTGTTCATCATTATTAGTACAAGCAGCTATAACAGGACTCTCATTATCACTTGGAGGTATTTCTAGACACATACCAGTTGAAACGTGTCGAATAATTTTATTCTAAAAATAATTTTTAAACATTTATTATTAAAAAAATGAATAGTTATTTTAGAAAACAGAAAGCTAATTTAATGAACTTACGTCTTTATCATACTTCCATTTTTGACTGGCGAAACCACTGCAAGCCATCAGTTTAACTTTTGGCTTTTGATGTCTCGTATCTCTCTCAGGAGCATCCAAGCATACGCTTTCGTCGGTCATTATTACACCCTCCTTTGTCATTACAAACATTTGACCCAAGTTTGGTGGTGATATGCAATCCTGATAAGCCACAAAACCTGTAGGTTGTGAATAAATGCCCTTCGTCATTGGCCTAATTAGGCACTTTTTTGTTGACGTATGAGCGATCTGAAAATTGCGAGTTTTGTTTTAAGTTTAAGTTAATGCAAACATAATTTAATTTGATATAAAAAATATACCATTCCGAAAAAGCGGTCGTCTTTCGGGAAAAAGTGATCAGGCCAGACGTTGTCGAGGTACCATTCGAAACTTTTACATTTTAAACGCTCTCTTAATGCCAGTCTTGACCTAATTTGTTGCTTGTCTCGCACTCTTTCAGCCTCTAAAAATAAATAAAAAACCATTAGTACCATAAACGTTTAATTTCTTAGGAAATAGCCCATGAATTATAAAATAAGTTTTATAAAGAGTTATTAATAAAAATAACTTACAATAAATTTTCTTCATTTATCCTTTAAGTTATAAAATATACAGTAAACGTATATAGCTATAGGTAGTTAAATAGCAAACGTTTAAAAAATAAGCAAAGATCTTTTTTACCAATAATCATTGCCTCATTAAAGTTATGTATTCGTCTGATAGAATATTAAAAAATAGTCTACACGTATTTTTTGTTTTTTCAATTTAATGATTATTAACAAAGATATCATACTTCGAAAACTCACGAAGTTTACTCTATGCAGATATAATATACAAAGTTATAATACTTTTAAAGTGCAGTATCTTTCTTAATAAAAGTTAAATTAAAAAAAAAAAAGAAAATATACCTGTCGATTATTTTTCAATATTCACTCAGATGGATATAACAAATTTTTTCATGCAAATTCCCAATTGGTTGAAATACGAGGGAAAGAAAAAAGCGCTCACGTGGATTGAACTTGAAGTAAAATTTGCCCCAGTCGTCCATCCAGACGAGGGCGACGCGGGCGAGGTTGCCGTAGAGGATCCCGTCGACGCCGCCGGGGAAGGTGTACGGCGAGGACTTGCGGAATATGTGGCCGACGTGGGAGCACGGGGCGATCTCCACGCTGCCGCCGCACTGCCAGACGCGGAAGGAGAGCTCGAGGTTCTCGCCGCCCCAGATCCTCATTCGCTCGTCGTAGCCGCCGAGCTCGGCGAAGTACTCGCGGTCCATGGAGAAGAGTCCACCGGCCATCGCCGGCGTCTTGAACGGATCGACGGCGTTCTCGCGGCGCTCGCGCAGCAGCGCGCCGTTCAGCATCAGCCAGCGGAACTGCAGGTCCCAGTTGAACGCGCCCCAGTGCAGCTCGAACGACCTGTTGGTTCATTGCGTTTTTTTAGAGTTCACAATTTTTTTGCCCTTCGATTATAGCAAATTGTAGTTTTTTTTTAATTAATTTTTCATAATCGTTTAGCGGAATTGCAGATCGCAGTTGAACGCACTCCAGTGCAACTTGAATGACCTGTTCTTTCGTTACATTTTTTAGAGTTCATAATTTTTCGTGCTTCATTTATGAATTTTTAGTTATTTTAATAGATTTTTATTATTTAATAATGAATTTTTGAAAATTATTTAATTTCTGCATCTTTTATAACAGCTATGCATACCCTGCTAGAAATGGAATATTAAAGTGGATTAATAAGGATTAAAAGGTAATCTTCAATCCTGAATCTGAATATATTTTAATTACATTGATTACATTTTAATCCTTATTAATCCATTTTAAAACTACATTTCTAACAGGGTAGTAAGTAGAGAAGAGCGACGATTTTCTTAAGTGATTATAATTCTATAATAATTAATAATTTGCCAACTCTAACACCTTTTCTTCTTCATGTAAAAGAATCCAGTTTAGTGTTTTATTTTGCATAAATCTTTAGAAAGTATTTTATAGTAACTATAGAAATCAAAATCAGCTGTTAGCATTACTTGTATATGCAAATTTATAAAAATTGTGTTTAAATAGTCGTAGCGATTAAAGACTTGCGAGAACAAACAATGTGCATATACTTATCTTAAATTCTATAATTAAGAAACTGTTTACCAAAGTTTTATTAAAATGTTTTGCACTCTTTAGACATATAGACAGTGGTCTATAAACTTTTTGAATATACTTAACATACCTTGTGTAACTAAATGTATCATCATTAATGATATCTATAACAGGAGATACCACTCGAGTACGATTTTTTGAAATGGCTTCTAAAAGCGGCTCCAGCCATCCTTAAACAAAAATAAATTTTATTCTTAATATTATTTTTTAGTAAGTTTCTTTGATATTACGGAGATGTCATTTAAAATGAGATTTAAACGCGTAAAATTTGTTTTTAATGCTTTAAAAACTTTTCCACTTTTTCGCGTCAATAACAGTAGAAAACACAGCTTTACTCACCTATCGTGCACTCGCAGTGGGCGTCGAGAAAAGTCAAGACTTGGCCTGTCGCCTCGCTCGCCCCCATGAGTCTGGCGTTCACCAAGCCGACTCGCTTTTGCGACCTAAGGACGCGCGTAGGCACATCCAAGCGCGCAACGTAGTCATCTAGCGGCTTTCTCAAAAACTCTAAACGCATCGAACAAAATAAAAAAGTAAATAAAAAATAAACAAACAATACATAAGCGTCAGTTAATTTAGGAAATCTTTCAAAGTAATGAAAGGTCGCACCTCTATCACTATTATCGTCCACTAGGATTACTTCGTGCAGCAAGTCTTTCGGAGATCGGTTTATGACACTGTGGACGGTGCGGAGCAGCGTGCTCCACGCCTCGTTGTGAAATACTATAATGACGGAGGTATTCGGCAGGTCGGCCAAGTTCGCGTACCTGGCTATGCACCTGCAACGGAAACGATTAGTCGCTTGGTTAATTGGCTCTCGTTTTAGCTCGCAAGAAGAAGACGACGCCTACTTTTTCTTCCTGACGTCGGGCAGAGTCCTGTTCAGCGGAATCCTGTCGCTGGCCAGCAGGTTGTACCTGTTGATTTGGTACAACTGCTGCATGAGCTGAAAGTCCTTCGCCGGTATTTGAACGGGCTCGCCGTTGTTTCCCTCGTACGGTCGCGGGTTGAACATGTTTTTGTTGATTATTTCTATGGGGATAACGAACAATCGATAAATTAGGTACTTTTGTTTTATTTTTATGTAATAAAAAATATATGTTTTGCGGTAACGTACCTTTTGTTATGTTTGGAATTTGTAACGAGTCCATAGAATTCCCTACGTAATGACCAACGACTACGTGCACCCCACGTTTATCGATGTATTCTCTTTGTCCTTCTGACAATCTAAAACATATAATTGTTAAAAAAAAAGTTTTGTTTAAATCACGTATCTACGTTGTTTTTAAGCATAAAAGCTTAAAATTTTCATTTTTTATTAAGAACAATTTGTTTTTTTATACAGAAATTCTTTGGTTATTTAAATTACAAAAAAAAATTCTGAGGTTTAAATAAAGTAAATAGAAAATATGTACAAATTTTGCTGAGTTAAATTTTTAATTTGTTTAGTCTATTGAGCATGTACTGATAAATAAACCTCAATTTTTCTGCTGATACGTCTATTTTAAAATGAAGATAATATAAATATTTATTTTTAATCGAAATATCTCTTAACAACATGAATACAAGATTTTCAATCGCAGCTATTTATTTATAAATAATGATGTTAATTAAATTTTAACAAATACAATAATATAATTCGTAAAATATAAACAATCAGAACTTACATCATATTTAAGGTGAATAAAAAATACGAAATTTATTCATTGTCAATTGTTTATTTACAGGTAAAACTTTGAATTAAATCAAAGGAATACAAGGCAACCCATTAAATTTAAAAAATTAAAAAATGTACTCAAGGTAAGTATATGGCATGAATTTTATTAAAATTTTTATTTTAATTATTCATAAATAAAAATCTTAATTAAATGTTACAGATATAAAAAAAATTAAATAAACTTATCACAATACCCCTTCAATTATTTATAAAATGAATAAAACACACGAAGGATCGCAGCGCAACCAATTAAAAATAGAAAAGCGAATTAAAAACGTGCGAGAATAAGTTGATGTACTCACTCGAGGTGAATGAAGTCGCGCGAGGCCTCGTAGCGCGCGACCTCGCCCGGGGCGCTCCTGGTGTAGAGCAGGAGGAGGCCCGTGAGCAGCAGGGCCAGCAGCAGCGCCGGCCATACCCGGCATATTCTCGTCGGCCTCGGCCACATCCTCGCGGCGGCTGTCGCACGGCTCAGTCGCGCCGGCACATCGGGGTCCCGCCGTCGGCCGCGCGCGCCAATTTCGTCAGCACCACTTCGACTTCGGCGCTATCGGCGCTCCCTCATGGCTTATCGCCGCGGGTCATCTCCGGTTCACCGCGGGCTTTCCGTGGAAATTCATCGGCTGCACACATGAAAATTTTTTTACTCGCCTCTTCTTATCTCGCATTGTCGCCGGTCGCAATTAGAGGCATTTCGATGCGCGCACGAGTGCGCGTTGATTTACTGGGACTTAAGCGTAATTTTTTTTATGTAATCGTTCTAGAATTTAGGTGCTTTCGACATACTGTTGGAACAAATTTGATTTCGAAATGTGGCGTAGTAGGAAGAGTACAAAATCATTCGATCAAATTGAAACTAGGATCGAGACAATTGATCTTCGAGGGGCTCAGTTTTTCTGAAAAAGAATGATTTTTCAGTTGAATAGACCGATTTTTTTAATTTTTCACTCTTACATTATGAGAGTGAAATTATAGATCTGGAAGTATACGTTTGATGGTATTTTATACCTTTTAATTAGCGTATATATTGCATAGGTATCTTAAAATTACAGTTCCAGAATTTATCAATTTATTGGTTGTAAATTTAAACAAAATTTAAATGATTTAAAAGTATAATATACTATATTTAAAATATGTTCATTCTTTCATTTCATTCTTATATTGACTTTACGCATCATGGATCAAGTCGCGTGCAATCATGTGGATCATTAATATAATTGACTCTTCCTGTCCGAGGAATTAATGTTACTCGTATTGGAACAATTATAAGTACTGTGCTCTTTTACAATTAATTTAATTTAATTTTATATATTTATAACATTTTTAATTGTCTTTACATAAGGACTGTTAATATATTATTCAATTACAAATACAAATTGTTATTGAAATAAATATATTACATCAAAATTTAATCTCTTAATATACATTCCAATTCAATAATTTGTTGAATCAAGAAAACAGATTTTCTGTGAATGATATATGTACATTCAATTACTCACATTACAATTACGAAATATTCCTTTTCAATTAATATTTATAAAAACTTTCAATCAATTTTCAATAAATATATACAAACCGTCAAATTCAACCCTTTAACGCGCAAGGCCAAATAAAGAGAATATGAAAAACTAGACTTTCTTATAAGACATCAAGCAAGAATTGTACAAAGCAAGTATTCGATTTCGAAATTCCGACATTGGCGCCCACCCACGATTCAGTATGCCCCGGCACACAATGGGCCAGAAGGCGATCGGCTCCTCGCCCGTGCGCATCGAACCCGTGAAGCCGTATAAACTGTATCCGTCGCAACGATACACCTGTGCGTTATAGGTGTACACCTACTGACCAGCCACATGCAAATTGCCCGGAGGATCGGCCATCAATTTGACTTTTCCGGCGGCGCGCATCCTGCCGAGTCACTCGAGCGCGAGTCACCACCACCGAGGAGGCGCCATCGGTACCTGTATACACACTGCAGCCCGACCGACAGCTTCCGCGGTCCCTCGGTGATGGGCCCCTTCCTGCCGCGCAATACTACATATATATGGTGCTCGCCGGCCAGATAGAATGTCCGTTTACGGCTGTTTATAGGGCGGTTAGATTTTCCGACGGTTTTCCCGGCGCTGTACTTATTACTTCGTGCGCTTGGACTTTTTTACGAGGAGCGTTTTGGAGCAACGGTACCGGCAATTTTACTCCGACTTAAATGGAATGATCTTTAGTGTTAATCAGTGAATGCAGTTGGGCATAATTTCTACAATAGAAAATCTACATTGTTTCTAACAGTACATGCGTACAGTATTTGATAAAAAAAAATGAACACAGACGTTATAATGCGCTGTAATGAATTGGTCGATTTTACAATTGTATACTTTATGTTCGTGTGCGATAATTATACATGAATATACGAAATTCTTAGTTACGGTTTATTAATATTCAGAAACAAACGCGAATTTTTTAAAGTAAAAAAAAAAATTTAATTCTGAGTCAGTATGTATGAGTCACTTGGGCCTGTATGCCTGTATACTTCAAAATATACAGCCTTATTAAAATTTTTAAACAGACCGAACTTCTTATACTTACATAAAAGCCAAATAATTATAATTGCAGAAAATTAAAATAATATAAACAATCATTCTTAACAGAATTATAAATTATACACTGAGAACACGATTATATCATTTTAAAAACAATTCTTTAACTTTCATTGTTAACAAAATTTCAACACTTTTACAGTACACTTTCACAACAAAGTATCATTACGACTCTTACCGCAATGCTACCATCAAGTGTAAAAAAAACCTCAACAAAAAGTTATCTCGAAAAAGAAGAATATCCACTGTCTTCTAGCCAGAACAGTGCAACCTCGACTAATTCCACAAATTTCGCAACACCTAATTAACAATGCCATATTATACAAGTTCGTGAAAAGTACATACCTGCGTCAACGTATAATCGGCGAGCCGCCTGGCAAGACTAGCGAGCAGCTCCTTTGGAGTGATACGTGCGAAGTACACGGGACTCCAAGAGGGCGCGAGTCGGTCTCACTTTCGCTCTCGAGCGTGTTGCTACTCGTTCGGCGAGCAGCCAGCGCGCCGCGTCGTCCTCCCGACCTCGACGCCGATGCCGCTTCTGCGGCGAGAGGAGAAAAAAAAGGGCCGCCGGGAGCGTGGGCGCGCCAGGAGCACGCTCCGCTGCGTCGAGGTGTACACGTTTCCGAGCGCTTTGCGACTCGGAATGCACGACGGCGACGCTCTTCCTTTCCTTAGCCGATCGCCAGTAGCCACGTGACGTCACACACGCGCAGGAGAAGAGGGAGCGCGGCGGACTGTGTGTGCTCGCGCGTGTGCATAAGTGTGCGTCTGAGAAAGAGGGAGAGAGAGAATCGGGTTCCTGCGCTCTCGGCAAGGTGCAGAGCAAAGTAAGTGCCCTACCTATATACCTATTCCTGAGAAAATCGTCGAAGTCCGCGTACGGTGCAGGGAATGCCTATCTCCTTCGCACACTTTTTCTCTATCTCGCTCGCTCCTTCGCAGCTCTTCTCGCGTGCTTAACTTTTTTGCCGGCATAAATTGTTTTCTGGAATTTGCGCGGCCCTTAGCGACGACGTGCGCGGGAATCCGCTTCTTTACTCCTTTGCGCTATCTTATTTATTGCTACTCAACTTCAAATCCGGGTGTAACTTTTAATTAAGCAGGTAGGGTATACGTTTTTTAAGTTATAACTTTATACTTCATCATTTTATAATTAAGTGCATATACTAAATATTAAATAATGCATAAATATTATTAATCTGATTTTAAGATATCTGCGGTTTTGGTCTTTACTGCATTTTTTTAAATTATTAAGAAATTTAACTTTTAATTTTTTTCGAGCATTTTGTTGGTAACAAAGCAATTTTTATGGTTTTTTTCCAAAGTAATTTGAACTTTATAAACTCTTATAAACTTCATACTGTTCCCTAAATACTCATTTCTGTACATATGTATATAAGCCGGCATTTTTTTATTTATCAATTTTGAAACTTATAGAAGAGATAGTATAAAAAAGGCGATCTTTTCGATCGTGGTCCATTGTTTTTCAATTTTTATAAAAAATTGCAGTTATCTTGCTCTTTGGTAAGCGCCAGTGGTACTTTTATAATTCTGCATGAATTTTGAAATTTAAAATAAATTAATACAAAGGGCAACAATTAATTGTTTAGTCCTTTTATTTTTACATGTGGCGCCTTCAAGCAAATAGGAAACTGCATTACCTACTCGTGTCAGTGTGGCTTATATATACTGGCTGGTGCTGGTGTCAGCTGGTGGCCGGTGTTTTCTGCTTTGATGTGTTGTGACTTGTGAGGTTGTGGTCTCTAATCCAACGTTGGTGTATCTACGGTGTAAGCAGTAAATTTGTTTATGTTGTAAACATTTGCAGTACGTAAAACTTTACTAGGATAATTTAAGATAATAAATAACACAAAGACAGTTGAAATATACAACAATATATATTAATCAAAAATTAATTCAGCAGTGATCCTCAAAGTTTTTGTATAGTTATGATTTGTTTTGCTATAGGGAAGAATTCATGTATTGTTAAACATTTGATTTACTTGTCACTAATAGAAAGGTATGTATGTCATAATTACTTAATATTTTTCATGAGATTTTTTGTCTGTTAAAATTTAACAAAAAAAAATTTCTTGCATTATTCTAGGAGGTTATTAGTGCAAAATATTTGCCCGCTAATGACAATCATTCAAAAAAATAGATTGTTACAAAAAATCTGGACATTTACAACTTGCAATAGTTATTTACATTATAATGATCCTTTAAAGTTGTATTTTAAAAATGTAATACGATGAGTAATCTGGATATTTAAATTACTTTTTATATAAGAGTTTATTACATAAAAAGTATATAGTAATTCAATACTTTAATAACAAAGTAAACAAAAAAGTGGTAAATATTCGCAGATAAAACTGAAAAGGATGGACAATATAACCGAACTAGCAGAACTTATAGAAGAACAAAAAGTTGAAAAGACTGAAAAAACTGAAGATATTATTAAAGAAACAGAAAATGAAAGTTCTGAATCAGAAGAGTCTATGGAGCAAGAATTTTGTGATTCCATAATACTGGAAAAAGTACCATACAAAGAAAATCAATATCAGCATAGTTTTAATATAAATAGGTAATATGGCTGATATTTATATTCATTAAAATTATAATAAATCTCATAACACTGTTTAAGTAATTAGAAATTTTTTTTTAAGAGCTCATTATGTGCACATTGTTGGTTCAAAAGGATCGATGCTACAAAATTTATGTGCTGAAACTAAAACAATTATTCGAGTGTCAAAGAAAAAACGACATGTAGGTGGGTAGTAACTTAAAACTATTGTGAAATTTAATAATCATTTTTGTTTCATACTTTTTAGTTATTATTGGTTCGGTGCAAAAAAGAATCATTCATGCTAAAAGAAGAATCAATCAGATAATAGACAACTCTAAAAATAAACTACAATTCACTCACTTTATTTCCATACCTTTAAACAGAGATTACATAAAAGAAAATTTCATGGCATTTAAAGACCATGTATCACAGATAAGTGATTTAGAGGATACAGGGTTTGATGAAGGCATGTTTCAAAGACCTGAAAAACTGCATTTAACAATTTGCATGCTTCATTTGTTAGATGATTGTGATAAAGAAAAAGCCATATTGGCTTTAAGTAATTGTAAAAAAGATATTATAGAGTATGTTTACTATAAATCATCATCTTATTTGCAGAGTTGTATAATTGAACATAATTTCACTAAAATAATTTTTTCAGTCCAATCTTTAATCAAAATAAAGAGATAAATATAGAATTAAGAGGATTAAAATGTATGGAGGGAAATCCTGCTAAAGCTAAGGTTTTATATATAAATGTTCAAGAAGAAACAGGTCTACTTCAGAAAATGTCTGATGACATTAGTGAATATTTTGTTAAAGAAGGTATGCATTTGCACCTTTTGCATGTATTATATGAAATGGCTTACATTGACAAATTTCATCTGAGTTTTGATTTTTTATAAAGGTTTATCGAGAAAACAACATGAGAATGTTACTTTGCATATGACTGTTATAAATACTTTTTATTTAAAAAATAAAAAGCAAAAAAAGTTTAAGAAGCATTTTGATGCAACAGAAATCCTAAAAGTGAGTATAAATTAAATTGCAATTTTCATTTCATTCACAAATAACGTTTCTAGAGTCGGCTAATCCTAATTACTTTTAATTTCAGCATTGTAAGAATGTTTACCTAGGTAAAGTGAATTTGTCTACGTTTCATTTATCTAAATTAACAGCGAAATCAGCAGACGGGTATTTTGAAGCAACGGCAAAAATAGAATTATAAAGTAATCTTTAGTGTTACTTTTGTAACACCGGTGTAGATTCTTAATTGATTCAATTTTCTGCCCTTTATGTATACCCTGGTAACAAAATCTGTCGCGTAGACAAATTACCTGCTTCCGTATTCGCTCCAACTATATATACATGAACTGGTTAAGCTTTCAACGTTCCGATCGAATACTTCTACGCAGTTATAATCCGCAAGCTTGGCCAGAATGGCGGGAGTCATTTCATCATTTAAAAGAAGTATACTAGTAGATATTTAAAAAATAATTATCTATATGTATAAGACACATTGCGCATATATTTTAAGATCAATAATTTTTAAGTTTACTTTTGGTATCTTTGGGTCACATCGCACTGTGAGTGTTGATAGACGCATATAGACGTAGAGATAGAAGCATATTCAATTATGTTTCTAGCGGCGGCAAATACATGCATCAGGAGACCCCCGCTCTCCGAGCTGGAAACTTCTGGCTGACGGGGGAGCGAGGATACACCTTTGAAGACTATATCTAACAAGTAGTCGCGTTTATTCAGTTCAAGTTAGGCGTTCAAAGCATTTATACGATGTGTCCGTGCTTCTCATAGCAGCGCTGCTTCTAGCAGTAACTTACTGGTACTTGAAGAAACCATTTAATTATTGGAAAAATCAAAATTTGCCTTCAGCACCGGATCCAGTTCTCGGATTTGGCCATGTGTTGCCAATTCTTATGGTGAAAGAAAATATAATTTCTTTGCCAAAAGATTGTACAAACAAACTGATGCCAGTGTGTTTGGATTTTACTTTTTCCGCACTCCTGGTATAGTAGTACGTGACGCAGAATTAGTAAAATGTATCTTGCAAACTAACTTTTCAAGCTTCCACAATAGTTTATTTGCACTGGATGAAGGCAACGATTCTGTCATGTCGCAAAATCCGTTTTTCATAAAAGATATTCATGAATGGAAAGCTTCAAGAACGAGGGTTGTTAGCCACCTAACTGGACGAAAGTTGAGATTACTGTTCAAATTTATCAACGATGTATCTTTAAAACTAAACAGTTTTGTTGATCGGAAAATTGAAGAGAAAGCCTCTTATGAGTGTCAGCTGAAAGAATTTTTCGAAAGGTACACAGGCGAATTCGTTGCTAATACAGCTTTCGCGATCGAGGGTGAAAGTTTTGAAGACAATCCAAGTCCTAAGTCATTTACAAGAATGGCAAAAATTATTATGGAACCAACGTTTATCAATGGTCTTACAAAAAACTTCATTTATTACGTGCCACGCTTGGCAAAACTTTTAAAGCTACATTACTTACCTCAAGGTACTGACACATATTTTAGGGAAAACATAAATCACATCGTCAAAGACAGAAAACAAAAGGGTGTCACTCCATCTGATTACCTGCAGTTTTGTTTAGACGATGCGCCAGAAGATGATCTTAACAAGGTCATTGCCGACATCGTCATTTTCTATCTTGATACATACGAAACAGCCAGCACAACGCTCTCGACCTTATTTTATCTTCTGTCTAAACATAAAGATGTGCAAGAAAAATTGCGAAAGCATATTGCATCGGTAGTGGAGAAGGCGGGCGGTGAAATAACTTACGATGCGCTCAAAGAAATGACTTATTTAGATCACACTTACAGGATCAGACGGACTGTCGTGTCAGTTGAAACCATAGACATAGGTTGAAACCTGGTCATATAGTTTTGCTGCCTATGGATTGTCTGCAGATGGACAGCAGGTACTTTTCTGATCCACAAGTTTTTAACCCGGAAAGGTTCAGTCCGGAGAATCAGGCCACCGTCAATAAGTTCGCATTTTTACCTTTTGGCGAAGGACCTAGGATGTGCCCAGGTGTGAGGCTGGCTCAGATACTCGTTAAACATGCAACTGCGTCGTTGTTACTAAAATTTTCTGTAGAGCATTCTTCGATTACCAAAGAGCCACTCGACCTTGAAAGTAATACGTCTGTAGTGTATCATAAGGGAGGATTGTGGGGTATATTTAAAAGAAATTGATAACGATGATGATTTTTGTTTATTTAGTGAATAAATTAACATTTGTTACTATACCACGCATTTTTATTCTTTATATGCATACTGTGACAACGTATATTTTTAATCCATTTCGTTTCCTGCTCTAATTATTCATATTGTGATCACAAGTGGCAAAATTAATTTTTATCACGCCCTATGCAAAGTACCGATTTGATGCACGCCGTGCATGTATGAACAAGTAAGAAATCGGTATTTCATTGCAAATGAAGTGTTAAAAAAATTGAGCGAAAAGTGATTGTCACTGTTGCTTCGGACTCAGCATATCTATAATTTTTATAGCTATTTATCAGTAGCCAAATCAATTGGAACTATTGCACTTAAATTACGTGCACAATCACCTTGATGATACACATAATTCTTGATTAGTCGATAAGACTGTGCACTGGAAAACTAGCATTTAATAAAAGAAAAGTATAAAAAATTGAAAAAGTAGACTAATAAAATTTGTGATAGAATTTTTAAAATTTTTTTCATAAATTATGTATAGACTTTTTGTGGAATTTGTAAAAAATAGATAATTTTTTATAATTATAAATTTTTATAATTTTTGCTCGTTAGGATCATTCGAGTCTCCTTTTTTAATATGAATATTAACATTCCGAGCATTCGAGTGTTTTAACATTTAAATATAATTTTTTAGTAAGAGATGCTGATGTAATTTGGGCTTAGAACCGCCAATATTAAGGGAGAGGCTCAACTGCCACTTCGATGGGCTAAAGGACGACGATATGGGCTACAGGACGACGATATGGGCTAAAGGACGACGATATGGGCTACAGGATGTTGATATGGTCTACAGGACGTCGATATATCAGTTTCAGTAAGTCGAACGACTGAATTAGGAGAGAAAGAGCCAGAAATTATTGAGATCCTTTTAGGTAGAAGTGCACATTATGATAGGTACTATAACAAACGCTCAAAAACAAAAGAATTTATTTTAAAAGCTTTTTATACTGCTTGCAGTAAAATCAATGACAATATTAAGAGAGATTTGACCAATAACAACATTCCAGTTGATTTCAATATCAATATTGATCAAAAGTTCTTTGAAAATTTTAAACCTCTTCACTTTGCAGTAAAATATCAACTGATAGAGATAATAACAATTCTCATTGAAAATGGAATTGATGTCGAAGCAAAGGATTTTAATGGAATGACAGCACTTCACTGTGCTGTTCAAGATTCTCAAATGGGTTTGTTGGAATATGATCACCAAGAAGTATGCCTCTCGAGCATTAATTCGGAAGACAAAATTGAACTTGATATATTTTCTAAAAGAGTGATAAAAATAATAGACTTATTATTGGGATGTGGATGTGACGTAAATGCTATAGATCATTTTGGCAGAACTCCTGTATTTTATTTATACAATAGACTAAGTGAGAGAAGTATTATAAAAGCAATACATTGCCCTACTTGTTTATATTTAAATCCGCCTCCCTATGATTTTGGCAGATCGTACTTTTTCACTGTACCCGTGGCACGTAGATATATAATTCCTCGTCTTCTTTCGTTTTCTCCTACCTTAGATATTCAAGATCGTGAAGGGAATACAATTTTACATTTGATGGCAAAAGCAGGTAACTTTTCGTTTGAACTCGAAGCTGAAGTTGCCGAGGAGTACTTGAGGAATGGCGGTGACGTCGATGCACTCAACCACGCTGGGTACACAGTGCTGCACTATGCCTGCGGCACCGGCTGCACGCAATTAATTAATATCATGCTTCATCACGGGGCGGACGTTAACTTAACGCATACTGAAAAAATGGAGAGACCGATCCACAGAGCTATTATATTCTTACGGAGTACAAATGTGTTCAAGTTGAACACAATTGAGCAACTTCTTGTACATGGCGCCAATGTGGACGCCACGATGACGACCGGCATGACGCCTATTCTACTGGCCACTTTCGACTCTTCAGACAACGACAATAATCTGATGATAACGTGCCTGCTCAACTGGGGATGTGACTTGAACTGCACTGACTCTTTGGGCAGGACTCCGCTGCACTACATGTGCCTGTACAAAAATTCGTCCATGATGGAGCTCTTTCTAAAACACGGCGCGGACATCAACGCCGTAGACCATCAAGGATGGACACCGTTCTTCATTGTACGCAATGTGGATCCCTTCAGCCTCGACAGTTTGATCTTATTCTCATACTTGCGGAGGCTGGTGATTCTTGGTGTGCCGTTGTGCGATGTCAACCAGAAATCTTACGCGGTTCATAAACTTATGCTTAATTTCGACCAATTTCTCGGGATCAGATACATTCTCAAAGGGATTCTGACCAATGAACAGTGCAGGACGAATCTGGTATTCTGGAACGCTATGCAGATAATGGAGCGCTTGAACAACCAAAAGCTTTTGAGTATCATCTGCGATACTTACTTCGCTATGCCTAACCTTATGTTTATTTCCGACAAAACTGTCATGCTCAGAAACAACCTCAGGATGATTCTGACCGGTGAACAGTGCAGGACGCAACTGGAATACATGAAAACTGTACACATAGACAATTACACTAAGTTATACGATATTTTGCACAAGAATACTAATGAGCTAATTCATCACGTGAACAACCAAAAGCTTTTGAATATCCTCTGCGATGCTTACTTCGATGAGGATTATTCAGTTTACGGGTACTTGGTGAAAATTAAAATAAAAAATGCGAAGAAGCGAGCAGCGCTATTGAAGTCTGCCATTGAGTCTTTGATGTCGATCCTTAAATTTCATATGCCGGAGGCTTGTATCGAAAGGATTTTGTCGCATTTAAAAAATGACGATTTGAAAAATCTAATAGAAGCTAAGGTGGTATCGAGGAAAAAGGAAAACAAAAGCGAAGATAAATCGGTACAGAATGTAAAGCGCCGTCGTTTAAATTAAAAGCTTATATTATTATGTATTCCAAAAATTTAATTTAATTTGAACAAAGAATAATATACTTTCAAAGTTTTTATCCTTAAGCAAATTTATTTACTATTATATATATATACTATTTTTTTACGCTACTATTAACTCGTAGAAAATATACGAAGCCTGTTTAACTAAACGTTAACATTTGTATTTTTTTTTTTTATTATGTTCAATGTTACTTCAATGCTTCAAGAATAACTGTACAACAGTTAAGCAAAATTTTGTTTTAAATATTATCAAAATAAATCATTAATGAATAAAATATTTTTGTTTATTATTTACCTTTATCACTTTTCATAATGAATTTTGTAAATCTGTAAAAAAAGTTATTTTGATTATTTAAAAAACGGTGCATAAAGTTACGCCTTTTAAGGTGGCCCCAATAAATCTTTATATAAAGGGATTTTTGCAGTGAAATTCATGGAATTTGCAATAAAATTTGTTTATAATATACTAAGAAATTATAACAAAAATAGCAACACATTGTAACATCATTATTTATCTTATCCACTTCTTTTACCGCGTTCACTTGACTGTAATTAAATTTATTAAATATTTTATAGCTGGACCTTGTTCATCCTTTATTCTACTTTAGGTTTAGCAAATTTATAAACTAATATACTCCACCTTGTATTCTGTCAGTTCTACTTTCATTTCCAGTGATTTTATACGTAGTGGGCGTAAAATGATCACTTTACTTTCTATCGTTTTAACAATTATTTCTAACAGAGTCACACAACCGTGGATTACCTTATCTAAAAATGCGTAAAAATTACGCATGACCTGTAGATAATACACTGGTATACTGCAAGAAAAAAACTAGTATAATATTAACATAGCGAGAGTATTCCTTCATTTTTCTCTTTGTGCAGGACCCCTAAATATTACTAAATATTACTAAAGTTAATAAAAATTTTATTTTAAATTTGTACGAAATAAACATATCAAATAATATGTAAATAAGTATATATAAAAAGTTTATTTTATTTTACAGTAAGATTAAAAATTGTTATATTAAATATATAAAGTATATGTGTAAAGTTTAAAATTTGTAAAATTTGTTCAACAAAATAAATATCACATTAAGCACAACGGTCCATTCAATATCTTGTCTTTCGCCACTTCGGATAAATTTTCGCCGTTGTAGGATAATAAAGGGCAAATCTCCACGTCGTCATTAACTTCTTGTGCACCAGCATTCAACAGCCACTTTTTGTGAAGATTTAAAACGTCACGTTTTGCGGTGAGAGGACAATCTACTCCGCTCGAGTCGGAATTTTTTATCGCGCTAAATTCGTCTTCTCTAATTACTTCCCACGCAACACAATTTTTCGAAAACTTCAAGGAATCAAATATAAATTTTTCGATTTTAATTCCATTGGCCTCCGTAGGCTTACATTTCTTGCCATTTTCGTCAACAAATGGTATTTTCTTCTTCGCAACGTGCAGTTCCATCTGATTTTCATACTTTTCGCATAATTCGTTCAAAAAATCAACGGCAAAGAAATGATTGCAAATGTTGCCCGCATTATAAACCAAATCGCCTTTTTCATTTCGAAGTTCTGCTGTATAATTTGATATTTCGGAGTATTCAACCACTGTGTAATAATCATCAACCTGTAACAGATATCATCAGTTTAAAATGATATATACATGCAAGCTCCATATTAAGAATACACAGCATAAGTGTAATAAAAGATAGCAATAACTGCATATGCAAAAGTCCCTGTTTGAAATATGCATTTATACGTAAACGCTAATTTCATGGATACTAGAAGTCGTAATAAAAATAAATAATAAAAATAAAGTGAAACGTAAAAGCTACTATATGAGACTATCAGGTTTAAAAAATCTGTATTGATTCTAAGATTCAGTAGATTATAAATAGGTTTAATAGTAAAGAAGACAATTTTTTTCGATCTAAAAGAAGAATATCATAAAATAATGGTTTTGTAAACTATAAATATCATGATCCAGGCACTTAAACTCTGAGTTCGCCTTCTGTAATTACCTAATGTTTCACACAAACATTGATAAATGACGTATAAACAATTATACTGTACCTTACAAACTATTCCAACGGGTTCGTTAGGTGACCTTTTAGAAACAACTTTCACGCCGCAATCTGCCGAGCGTGAGATACAATAGCCTATGAAAATAGGGTCCGCTACTTTCACTAAAATATTATCGACGCAGTATACGTGGACACTAGTAATACCACGGCTTTGCATATTGTCCAGAATTCCTTGACTTTTCAGTGCTTTGTACATCCCTCCGTTTCCGTCCGGAGCTTTAGAAACGCGGTACTTTTCTTCGAGAATGATCTGCCCATCGAATGTAAAACATGGCAGCGTATTCTGTTCGAAAATTGTAATTTTATTTTTATCTAATCCAAAGTAATCGTTGCTCTCGAAGTATTTCACAGTGTCGTTGTGAGTGGCAGGACTAGTCATAATGTACCTAAAAAAATTAAAAACTTATGTAATACAATTCGATAATTTTTCAATAAAAAGTAAATCGAATTAATTACCATGTTATTCCTTTATTTTCTTCGTACTGTTCTCTCGCTAAATTTTCGAGTCGTTTTATTCGCAACGCTTGCAAATGAAATAAGGTTCGTTTCGACGGCAAGTTTACGTTGTACATGCCCTTAGGAAAATCGACCCCTAATCGAGTGCCTTGACCACCTGCTAGTAATATCACCGCAACTTTTCCTTTGGCTATTTCTTCCAGACCAAGTTTTTCGTAATAAGACAATTTTTCAGGCGGACACTCTTTAATCGATTCCAGTGCATGCTGAGGAATGGGTGTTACTTTTTCATCCAATTTGCTTTTCTGCTCAGTTGATGAAGTAGCTTGTTTAAAACAGTTATTTACTTCAGTAAGGTTTAAATTCTTAATGTCTGACGCCAAAATTTCTTGTTCTTGTTCCGAAAGCTCATCCCAGTATTGCAGTAGATGTTCTTGATTGTGTTTCTGAAGTAAACATTTTAATTCTGACAGCGACATTTTTTGACCTGGGCAGTGTTATGATTTTTTTTTAAATCTGTGAAAATAAAATACTTTGTAGCGATAAATATGTACGGAAAAGTAGTTGATAAATAAAACAAAATTCATTTTCGCGTTAAGAGAATTCAAGCTTTTACACTTTGGGCGTAATTTACGTATAAATACGTTTATTACATAAAATGTCCTAAGGCAGATACTTGACAAAATTCTTCTTTATAATGGTTGATCGATTTTCCGAATAATTTAAATTTTTTTTAAATTTTATTTATACCTTTTTTAATTAATTTACCTTCGCGAAAATTGATATTTATTTGTGAAATCATGGAATTACAAAGAATTCCAAACATTTAATATCATACAAGACGTCAGTGCGATGTCAGTATCTCATTGTCTTGAGATTTAATTTGAAAAAACATTTAAGTAACGTAAAGTTAGTTGAAAAATCTTTATAAACGTGGTGATGATATCACCTAATAGGCACGCGATAATACTGTAAAGCCTATTTTCAAGTATAAAGATTATTGTTTTATAAGCTATCATATTTTTAAAAGTATCTCACATGCGATATCGATAATTGTCAATTTGTATATTTAATCAATTTTATAATAATTATGCCTTAATATTCATTCAAATTCGATGTAATGAAGTTGAGCACCACTACAGCCGGTGAACCTTAATAACTGCTTCTTTCACTTTTTTTTCGAAATTTTTTTCGAAAGGATTTCTCTTCGAGATATTTCATTATTTCGTAACTTTAGAGAGTATTGATTTTATTAAACATATTTTAAGTTGTCATAAAAAAGTTAAGATAAAATATCGATTTAAACAAAAAACTGCATTTCGCAAACAAAGCGCAAATAACTTCTATAAATTTTACATTTTAATTTGTTCGTTTCCTTTCAATATTTCATAGACGGCTATGCGGTATCGGTTTTTAAAATATTTTAATTATTTTATATTTATATCTTATTTCTTATTCTATAAGTCCTGCTAGTAATTTGTTACGAATTGAAATAATAAAATAGATTTTTGTTTTTAACGCGCAATCGATAAGTGAAGGCCTCAGATAAAATATCAGCTGCGGGTAGATAACTCGATGAAGTTGCAGACGTCACTGTAGAAAGTGTCAAAATCTTAGCGAGTATACAACAGGCTAACCTCAAAGTTGGCCTGAGTGCAAGAGCGCGCTTATGCGTGTGTGCGTACGTGTGCAGCTTCACGAGTCCTTGGTGGCTCGTCCAGTACCTTAATCCCGTCAATTTTCTACCAGGATATTGACCATATGCATGCATGGTTACACGTAATTATCATTTATAAACACTTGGTACTGTCGTCAACTTACTTTTAGTACGAACCGCTCCCTTCCGACGGAGAGGTAGAATTTTTTATTGAATTAAAAAACGTGTATTTTGTTATAAACTTCCTTCGAAACTCCAAGTGGTTCTCCAACGTTACTTCCCAAAGGTATCCAGTCGTAAATTCGTGATAATCCAAAGGCACCGATGGTCCCAGCGTGCGGCGAGTGCGACGGTTTAAAAGGAATGTGTCAAAAACGGAAAGGTGGGCAGGTGTCGGCTACGAAAACAAATAAAATAATTACGAGACGCGAACCTCCTCGCGCACCGCACTAATCGTGAATGCCGCGAGTTTCGGCGATAAAGCGGACTCCGATCACGGCCTCTGCTTTCTCTAGCGCGCCGGATACTTCGTTCTCTCTCGCACCTGCATGATGAGCTTATACGAGGGATTGTCGGCTGGCCGCGCCGGCCGCCACTTTCCTCTGTGTGCACGATCAGCATCTATGCATGCGCGAAGAGCGGCTTCGTATTTTCCTCTTTATCTCTTTTTCACTATAGGTTCAAGTTCAAAAAAATTATTGCGGATTCTCCGAATTTATGCAGTTAGTATATAACAAAATTAAGTTAATTTTAATTTCTTAATTGATCTTTGATGAACTTTAAACTAAAGATTTTTATAAATTCTATCATAAAATGTAAAACCACCTTTCGAATCAAGCAATATATTAATATAAGTCTTTCAAAAAGGAAAATTTTTTAAAATATAGAATCTAGCAATCTATCTTTTATATTTTATATGAATTCCATTAAGATTCCAATAATTTAATTCAGTTTCGTAATAAATTTATTTTCATAATAAAGAATAGTTGGTGAGCTTATTATAATTCTTTATAAAAATTAAGGACAGCATTCTATTATTCGTTAGAATTAATAATTGACTACTGTTGAAATGGAAGAAGAGAGTTAGAAATTCTTTCTAAACTAAAAATTTCTGATATTTCCAAGTTTCA
This sequence comes from Eurytoma adleriae, assembly GCA_900480045.1. Lineage (NCBI taxonomy): Eukaryota > Metazoa > Arthropoda > Insecta > Hymenoptera > Eurytomidae > Eurytoma > Eurytoma adleriae. The sequence goes on from UXGC01000454.1 coordinate 102,505, forward strand.
CTTTTTCAAAGCCATTGGGTAATTAGCATAATTTGGTGATTATATAGACATATGAATAAATTAACATTGACTTAAAAATGTGAAAAATTTTCAGCATTACTTTTTACTTTTTTTATTAAATTTGACGATGGCTTTTAAAGTAATAAATTCATACATAGATATGTTAATTCAATGTAAAAACTATTCATTATTGATATAATTTGATGATGAATGATAATGCCTCTGGAATTATATATAGAACTTTCCTCATAGAAATAGCATCAGAGACATCTATGAGTAAATTATATTGTTACTTCATACATGCTACTCGTATATATGCTGATTGCAATTGTAATTTAGGTAAATAAATAACTTTCGTATTAACGCCAATTGTTTAATATTAGTACCATTTTATGAATAATTATTTTTGAAATGTTATTTTACTGTAACAGTGATGAACGTTACAAATGAGACACATGCTTCACAAAAATTAATAAATCTAAAAAATGGAAATTAAATCTTGAAGCTTCAATTTTAAGAAAGCAATTTTTTTTACAAAGTCGTACTTTGTAACAAAATTTATTTTCTTGTTTTTAATTTCAATTTTTACCGATTTTCGATAAGTCTTTAATCGAGTTATTGAAACAAATTAATTTTTACATTCAAATTTAAATTCAAAGTACGAAAAACAGAATAGTTTAGATTATTAAGAACCAAAACTTAAAAAACATATTTATTAATCTAATAACAAAATCTCGATTTTGATATGAACGAAACAGTTTTTATACTTAAATTTTTTTCAGATTAATAAAGAGATTAGGAATAGAGTAGCGCGAATAAATAAAAGTTTGAAATTAAACGACACCTGATTGGAACTTTAATACCTTAAAAATTATTTAAAATTTTTAATTATATTTATTTGAAAACATATATAATATCTCAATAAAATATTTTAATAAAATCCGTATAAACAGCTTATTGTTCCGAGTGGCGTTGTAGTAATTAAGTAGGAAAGATATTGCGCGCAAATAATTTCAGGTTGGCTTTCTCTAAAATTCTGCCAGTGTATTGAGATATATTGCACTTCAAATATTGATAAATGTTATCCCTATATGTTTTCTGCGATGAAACATTCTACTCTAGAACAATTTATGTGTCATAAATTGAACCGTCAATTATATCTCTTAGACAAAAGATTGCTCTAAATCCAGCTCATAAGTTATTACAGCTTATATACGTTAAATGTTAACTTGCCTTCTAAAGATCCTTAAACCAAAAATTTTGAAGAAGCTGACATGAACCACTTATCATAAGAGATGCCACATATGTATATAATGTTCTAGAAACTCTTGGTCGACCATGATGTCCCGAATGTTTTCGACCAGGTTGTAACCGAAACTGGTTGGTGGACAGTTCAGTAAGGTTATCATTCGCTAAGAAAAGCTGGCAAGTGACGTTGTCAGTACGAGGCTTATTGCATTATCTACCACATAATGAGAAGATAAAGTTTCTTCTGCAATATTAAATTCATAAAACTAAGAGATGCAAGAGAAATAAGAGATCAGGACATTCCTGTTTAAACGTAAAATCTACTAATAAGTCCTGTGTTTGGTATACAAAATTTTTAAATATATGTACGGCATTTTAACTGGTTCTCCAGCTAATTGCACTTTAGCTGCTTGAAATCGATGCGGAACATGTTTGCACTGATATCATAAAATGCGTCGAGGTCGTTACTTGATAAGGAGTAATCCTTATAATGCTCCAGTCGCAAGTGCATTTAATATTATACACTTTTAAAAAAATGTTTTCATGATATACTGTATTACTAATATTGCTACATTTAATTGACGATTTAACTTTAAAAAATAAGCTACATATTGCAAAACAGCGTAATTTCTTTTGACATCTCGATTTTAACGGAATGCCGACCTGTTTCAAATGTTTCAACTATAATATAATGTCATCATAAAAGTAATTCTGGAATGTGACTTGGTACATTGTGCAACAAAGAAAAAAAATGAAATTTAAACACGAAACCATTAATTTGACATTGAAACCATCCGAGCTCGAGGCTAAAAATGCGTTAGCCTGATTGGGACTGTAGTTTCTCGAATTGTGTTACGTACCTTTGATCTGCGAAAGCAATCCATAAAGCTTTTGGACCAGACGCTCAATCGTGCAGTTTAAAATACAACGTATGTACCTATTATGGGTATTTTCTATGGTGATGCCGTTTTAGCTTATGGTTAATGAAAAAAAAATGAATATTTCTTTCTGCTTGAGTTAAACACGCATAACTTCCCATCTAGCGACACTGCAGCTCCAGTTGCCGGTGCATAAGATAACCGGTATCGCTATTTCCTGTTCGCTCAAGCTGTCTGTATTTAAAAGATACTACAATTACCAGCTTCTTTGTTTCACTTGCAACTATTTTTTTATTACTTTATCGCTAAATTTGGAGCATATCGAGGAAATATTAATAAATAATTGCCGTGCTTCAGCTTCCTGATATTATAAGATTTAAACAGAGAACTCGAAACATCCGCATTAAAAAATTATTAATGTCAAAATCGATGTTTCTAGTCTACTATTTACTACACTTTTTTACTCTTTTTGAATTATATAGGAACTAAAAGAATAAATAAATAAATTAAGAGAATATACTTGTGACTTCCTGGCGTATTACTATTCTTTATGTTCGAGACACTTAGTTTTTAATATTTCAGTGCCCTTTTGTCGGGAAGTACTTAAGTTATTTTTCCAGAAAGTAATAAAAAGCGCATCTTTTGTAAATATAAGGATATTTCGTACCATTGATTTTCTCAATTGTCGTAAAAATGCCCTGTGTATGTAAAAATACCGGTACATTATAGATGGTAGTTATTAAGGAAAAACTTTTTTTAATTGAAACTGTATAGTCGCTTACAGTACTATATCGGCAGTTTAAATGACGGTCTGTAGCAGGTGTTTGGCACAATAACCCTTGGCAAAAAGCGATTGAATAACGGAGAACGCTTTACTTCCTGAAATGCTCTTATTAAACGCTGTTACTAACTTGTTCGGCTTGCCTGCGCATTCACAAATTTTCTAATGATAATTAATTAGACTTGTGATTTTTCTGGACTTTGCAAGTAAGCTTTTTTTATGCAATCATCTCAGCGATTTATTTATTGACGTTTTTGTTATGTAATATTTAAAATTTTTTATAGTTTACGATTGAATGGTTTAAACTATAATTGTTTAACAATGGTTTACCCGTTGACTTAATTGACTACTATCTTGAAAAGAAAAAAGAATCAAATTATAAAAATGCTTTAGTAATACTAAAAATAATATTGCAATGTGTATTGCATTTAACTATATAGTCGATCGGATAAATTATTTCTATTTATCTGATAAAATAAATCCTTTTAAATTCTAAATGGCAACATTACTAATATTGCTCTATCACGATCTTAACAAATTTTTTTAAATACTACTTTTGTGTTGTAAAGAATCATTTTTTGTATCTAATGCAATTTTTTATAAATAAAAGTTTGTGGATACTTTACGTACGTATTGCGGTACTACTTTTATCAAATTTCAAATTTCCCGCAATTTATAACATCACGTTCCGTAGTTCCGCTGTTCTATAATTAATCGATGTTCCGTTCCTCTTGTCTCGTAGGATAGCCTAAAATTACAAAGTGCCCCGCATGGTCATTTCATTCTCAGACTCGGTGGCGAACGAACATTGGGTGATTTCGTGAACTTTGAGATTTGGATATTCAAATCGGATTTTAAAGATATTTAGTTTTACTTATCAAGAATTAGTATTATATCATTATATTAGATTAGAAATAATACAAGTGTGTTAATTGGAATTTGAATCGAGTACGTGACCTGAAGTCGATAACTCAACGCCACGTGCTCAGCCCCACGTGCTTCTCAGCGGCTTTTTTCTCTGCTAAATGCTAATGGAATAAAACAGCAGTTTTAACAATTCACTGTGCTATTTTGGTGTCAAGATTATTTAAACGACATAGCAAAATGAAAAATACCAATATAAAGGAGTCGTACGTATTTTTGTGTACACAAATAAGATAAAAAGAAAATTTTATGTAAACAAAGGTTATGTTTTTGTGTTTTAGATTTGACGTTGAAAGTAAATATGAAGCTTTTTATACAGGTGGAAACATTGAGGTAAATAGCAGTTTTCTCATGTAATATTATCAAGTAGCAATATAATTATTAAAAAATATTAATAATTTCAGTGGAGCGAAGATGGAGAAAATTTATTTTGTCAAAACAGAGATTTCATATCCATTGTGTCTGCATCTAAAGGAGCGGTGAAACATACTTTAGGAAAAGCTAATGAAAATGAGGAAGAAGATACGATTAACAGTTTTACCAGCAGTGCAGATGGCAACTTTGTAGTAACCCATCACAAAAGCAGTCTTTTTAAATTATGGAATACAACAGGTATAGATATTTTACATATTCCAGTCTGTACCTTTTTTTAATTTATTTGTGTGTTAGAATTCATTGTCAATATTTTATTGTTCATAGAATCGAAACCTACAAAAGTCTGGAAATCTATTCACAATGGTCCTGTGTCTGCTATTGCTTTAACGAAAGATGCTCAGAATATGGCATCAGGAGGCATAGATGGATCCATAAGACTGTGGGATTTTCAACATCACACATGTACACATAATTTAAAAGGAGCCCAAGGAGTCGTGGGGTAAACTGAATGATTGCAGAAAAAATACTATGCTAAATTTTGTTTCTACAATTCAATTAATATTTCTTATTTTTCCATTAGCATTATTTGTTACAATGTGGATGCAGAGAAGAATGTAATTTTTGCATCTGCCGATGATTACGTTATTCATGGATGGAACACAAAAACTGGGGATGAAGAATGCCGTTTAGAAGGCCATTTTAGTAAAGTAACATCATTATCTTTTCATGAAGACAAAGTTCATGCAGTCAGGTAATCTTTTTACTACAAAAATTATATTATTAATTATCTAAT